>JAODPA010001299.1:0-14202 GCA_025585075.1 Nepenthes mirabilis | reverse complement strand
TATTTTGTTATAAAAGATATAGGTAAAACCTCTTATACTATTAGTACAAAGGTTCATAGAAATAGATGTTAAAAAAAAATTTATCTATCTCAAAAGGCTTACATTAAAAAAATGCTAGAGATATATATTGTATAGAATTCAAAACCTAACCCTACATCTATAGCTAAGGATGATTGGTTAAATTAATCTCAAAGTCTAAAAATAAAGCTTGTAAAGGAACAAATGAGGCCATATCATTATGCTTCTGTTGTTGGAATATTAATATTTACTTGAATATGTATTAGACTAGATATAACATATATAGGAGTTTTAAAAATATTTCAGAGTAATTTTGGTTTGGATCATTAAATAGTCGCGAAAAAGGAACTCAAGTATATTCAAAGAATATAATATTTTATACTTACATATAGTAGATCCAATTTTTTTTTGCAATAGTTGAATATATAGATTTTAACTTTATTAGATATTTAAATACTAGAAAGTCAATATTAGGTTATGATATATCTCTGGGTTTGGATTTTTGTGCGAATTAGGGGGCCTTCAAATTCCTCACGTCGGATTGATCTTGAACGGGTCCGATCTCCGCATCCTTCAACTTAAGCCTTGCGTGCCACAAATTACGAACAAAAGGTCAGAGGACGGTAGGAGGTCCTCTCACTGTAAATATTCCGACGCTCATATCAAAAATCTTTTTCTGAAGATAGAAAGATGTAAGTGTAAAAGTAAATATGATGGTGAATGCATGTATGCTAGTATGCAAGGGGTGCATTTGGTGTTTTAAGGAGGCTTGTGCTTCCCTTTTGCACTGTTGAGAGTGGCTCACTAAGGTCACTGGATTGAGGCGGTGGTTGAGGGAAAAGAGCTAGTTCTTTCTCCTCGTTTGTTCGAATGCAAGGCATCAGGACCGATTTCAAATCTCAAGTCGCCCATTCAGTTGCTCAAAATGGGCTCTCCTTCTTTGTCGGAGGACAAGATATTTGCAAGCTCCATGGATGAGGCTTTTGGGCACAGGAACCTCCGACAGGTGGCCTGCCTAGATTTACCAGTCACTGAGCACTGGCTGTGACCAGCAGTGTCAATTATCGCCTTGTAGTGGCACTGGAAACATCGTCGGGTGTAGCTGACACAAACCCGTTGGACTTTTTCTTTGATTGGTCAAACTGCTGCTGGGACGGCACACGCTGCGGCTTGGTAGTATTGACCTCATCTCCCATTGGTTGGCACTCCTTGAGCTGATACCTTCTACGTTGCCAGTCTACAGCCGTTTCAGGAGAGACGCGAATGAAGCTGATTAGGCACACGTCAGAAGTGTCTAGTGGGCCTTGCTCCACGCCTCCGGGATCCGTCGCCTGACTGGGCTTGCCTGCTAGATGGACTTGCCTGTGCTGTTATCAGCTGGATCTTGTTGGATTCAGCCTAGATCTTACTGAACCCATCACTGGCCCCACATGCCTGGGAACGGCCCATTGCCGAGGCTTGGCATGTCCGAAGATGGGTCCCATTGCTAGCTTGTGTATATCTCCGGCCCTTAGGAATATCGTTTCTTCCCCATGCGAATATGCAGATTTTTAGAGGGGTCGCAGGGATTCGGTACCCTGTTTGGAATAATTTGTGGCCTGGGAATTGGTCCCGTATTAATGGTTTTTCTATTTTTTGATTGATGGTCGTTGGGTGGCATGCTCCTTTGGGAACTCACTTGATCTTCTGCACGGCAATAAATTGGGGGGTTCCCACACTTTGGGGACCCAAGCTCATTCCTTTGCCTGCAACACAATGTGGAGGCTTTGTCTTGTCTCATGCCCTGTGGAGTTCCACATGGGAATCAGATGGATCTATGGAAGAATTGTAGCCGCTTTTGAAGCCTGTTATCGTGCTTTTCTTGTGGATGTTTCCTTGCTGCAGTGAGGGTGTCTTGGCCATTCTACAATTATCGTGTGCCTTCCTTCCACCTGGCTAGGGTGTTCAGCCGCTGGAGGAGCATCGGGAGGTTAGAACCCCGATTCGGAGTCCCCATTCTCCCAAAAGCATTCTACCTCCCGCTCTTTCTGCGGCTGTTCATCCTTCTAGCTTAGTTGAAGGAGGCATATTTTAGGGTCCCATCGAGCTGTGCATTCGACATGTCATGGCCTTGGTGGTCAACCCCAGATGGAGGCCTTTCCCTTGCTGTGGTGGAGCCTATCTCGCCGGTAGCAAGGGATTCGCATCCAGCTCACCCCGCCGGGGGGGTTGGTGTTGGGGTAGATGCGACCAAAATGGAGGAGCTCCCTTCTGGTGTCACATTCCTACTCCAAATCAAGCTCTCCAGGCAGGCGCCGTCCTTTTCTTACTCCTTGTATTTTTCTTTACTTTTTTTTGTACTTGCGTTGGTACAAGTCCTTCACCTTGTGAATAACACTTCAATGAATAAAAATGTCGATATTTGCCTTTATCCTTTGTGCCACCGGAGTTTCTCTTTACTGCTGTTCAATATGACTCAAGGGCCGAAGGGCCTTCTCGGCGCTATATGTGCTTGATCACTTGTCCATCTTGTGTGCCAAGTGGCTTGCGACTGTCTCTACTGGCATCCATCCCTCAAGTCCGTATTTGGACTATCGGTGGGAAGGCTTGGTGGGAGCCGTTTGGGGACTTATGCCGCTCGCATCCTTTCTTGAGTAACTAAAACCGCTATTGGAGGCTGCGTCAATCAAGTGACGTCTATGCATTTAATGCACTGGGAACCACAGAGCCATCGTATCATAATTACTTTTCTTTGAAAAGGCACGGTACTTTAGTACGTCGCCATGTGGAAGAATTTCATCAGGTGGTGATAGAACGTCTTGCCTTTGTCAAACAACACTATTTCTTTTGGAGATTTTTGGCTATTTAAACACCAAAGTTTCCTCTTCATTTTGGGTATTTGTTCACTGCTGTGGGATGTAAACCCTGAGCTTGCAATCACTCTTTCTTCCCTTTAGCAGCGATCACAACAATGGTTGATGAGATGTGCAATTTTGCTCCATGGTCATTTGGCTAGCCGGCGGGATTGTCCTCCTCTTCGGAATCTGAGCCTCCTATTGAAGAGTTGAGATGGGAGGAACAAGGGCCACGAGGTCATGATGTGGTGGACCTTGCCACAGCGGTGGTACAAGGTTGCCACTCGGAGCCTTCAGTCCTTGGGCCAAGGAGGCTTCTGAGAGCACTTTTAGGCTTTGAATCTAAAGAGGCCTCCAATTCCTTTCAGTGCCGGGGGCCTGTGGAGGTTGGTCGATTAATCCATCGTGCCTAGCGAGCAGTTGAGGAGACTAAGAGCCAACTACAGGCCACCATTGCCGACGTTGAATAGAGTCGGGTGCATGCGACTTACTTCGAACAAGCCTTGACGGAGTCAAATGTGAGGTCATCGCAACTTGCCAACATCAATGCGTAAGCTTAGAGTCGGATTGCAACTCTTCAGTGGGAGCTCAAGCAATGCTGAGAGCGACTTCGAGATGAGCACATTATCCAAGAGCAATTGGAGGCCGAGCTGAGGTTAAGGATTTGCCCAGAAGAATTAGACCCGATGCTGGAGGAACGGTTCCAAGAAGGCATTTGGTTGAGCCAAAGGATAGCTTCTCTGGCGGCGCAGGCTTTCCTACAGGCCTCCTGGATTCCTAGAATATGGACGCTCGGACGTGATCGGAGTTGACTGAGTTCCTGTCTTCCAATCCGGCTGAACCCAATAGGCACAGATAGCACTATTGTATTTTAGGGCCGTTGGTCAGCCTTATCTGTACAGAGACTTCATTAATAAAATTTCCTTTTAATAAAGCTATTTATTTGTCATAACATGTTGCTTTTGAATGTCATGCGCTGCACTTCCGACCTGAGAGTCAGACGAGCTACTGTTGCTATCATCTCTGACGACTGATATCCTTGCATTAATTACTTGGTATGATGGTTGAGATTCGGCAGACAACTGCGGCGTGAGTTGAGTGGCTATTTGTTAGGCACGATGTTGAGCTGCCTTGGATTGACATGCTGCGCCCTGCTGAATGAATGCGTATCAAAGCCATCATTAGAGGCTATCCTTGAGTTTTCCCGTGCTATGCCTCTCGACATCCTTTTGGGCTACCTATTTGGATGGCGTTCCTTGACTCCATTTGTACTTTGCATTCTCTTGCTTCCTACGTCAATGGCAAAGAAGAAGAATTCTGCTTCTATCAAGATTCGTTAGAGAGTGGGGGACATCAAGTCAATCCTTTTGGTGAGCGCTATTGCAACTTTGCTAGTCAGGTACCACATCCCTGGCTATTTGTCCCACCTCCTTCCTAGTGAGGAGGGCAGAGTGAATGTGCCCTCTGAGGGCTTTATCACAGTATATGAGTCCCACCTAAATGGTGGGCACTGCTTCCTGGTGGCGCTAGACTTGTACAGGATCTTTTCCGTGCTGGGCATCCCTGTGGCACATCTTCACCCTAATGGCGTGCGCTACTTAATGTGCCTGTACATTGTTGTTCTCCTCCATGCTTGTGTGTTTTTCCCATACTTGATGAAAGTGATCTTTTGCTTCAACCAGTCGGAGAATTAGATTTCTATGTCTCCCTATCTAGGCTTCTGCTTTCGAGGGATGAACCTTGACTCAATGAAGAATTGGAAAGATCACTTTTTCTTCTTGGCGACCCCTCTAGAGTGGGATATCCCTAACGGGTGGGGCTTCGTGAGCAGTTTCTTCATGCAGAGCGTGAGTGAGGAGGAGAAAAAATTGATCAACCACATTTAGGAGGCAATTTAGATGTTTAGTACTCAGGGGTGTTACCTGACCGAAAAGGTTTTTACGGTCATCAAGTGGGAGCTGGCGAGCAGTGAGGTGGCAGCTCTTGCCAGAAAGGGGAAGGCCGGGGCCCTGGTCATCCTAGAACAATCCAGGGAGCTACCTGAGTGGAGTGACTCGTTGTTTTCATTGGAGTCCTCCTCTAATGAGGATATCACAGCCCTAAAAAGGTTGAGGCGGATAGGGGATACTTCGAGCAGGAGGGCCCTAATCTTGTCGACCGCATCGAGCCAGTCCTTCGGGTCTACTCCACTGACACCCGTTGGAGCCATTGTTACGCCACAGGAGCCAGAGTTGCAACCACTGGGGGGAGCTGTTGAGCTCTCGCCGATTCCTACTATTGCCTTCATAGAGTATAGTGTTCCCCTCGCTTGTCATCCACCCGGAGAGGGGTCCATGCTGAGTTTCTTTTATGATGTCAAGGCAGACCCTACCATGGCGATCGACCAACCGAGCCCATTGTAGAGGAGATTGTGGTGGGCATCGAGGAGGTAGCAATCAGCATCATAGAGCTTGTCGAGATAGTCGATTTTGAGCTTGATGCTGTACCTACAGATGTTTCGAAGGTCATCAATGTGCCAATCATGGAGTCATCGCCGCTCCCTATTGAGGAGTGTGAACCTGTCGCAGAGGCCAATGTATCTGAGGGATTCGCCATTGAACCTCTCGTAAACGGGGCTCCTGAGAGTGAGAGGGAGGAGGTCGCCAGAGCCCTCTGGCGTGCCTGCACCTAGGATGGTGCCATACTTGCCAAGTGCTATGGAGGAGCCCTTCGTTGAGGTATGATTTCTTTGTTTGTCGAGCAAGGAATGTGTTCGTCAATCATTTTTGTGCAATATATATTCCCATGTTTCTAGGACTCACGAGTTTTCTGCCTGTTTTTCCATTTGCAAGCCTCTACTGTGGTTCGCTTCATCCAGACAACTCTCTCTCAACAAGATGAGCTCATTCGTTGAGTTCAAAAAGAGGCCGAGCGGGCTATGATGCAGCACCGAGAGAATGAGACCGTAGCTCTAAAGTAGGAAGTCCAATGACTGAAAGGTGAGATGCTGACGGCTCAAGGTTGTAATTTTGACCTGTAGGATCGAAGTACTTGTGCTGAGGTTGAACTACGAGTTCGACTTGCCCCAGAGGAGATGCATGGGCACTGGACTCAAGTTCCTGGGACAGCATATGCCTATATTGTCGCATAGCATCCGTTGCGGTTTCGGGCATCTTTGAAGGGATTTTTCATCTGCGTAATGATAGAGTCAATGAAAGCTCACTCTTGACTAACTTCTTGGAGGGAGTAGGGCCTTCAAGTACTTAGGGTAGCCGAATCCTTTGTATATTTTCCTTTGTAAAGTCTTCAATGAGTCGCCTTGTAATCTTTAGCTTAATTGATCAATAAAGCATACTTTTCTTTTGTCTATCTGCATCTCTGAGTGCGGTCGTTTCCCTTATTGTGTTGGCTAAGCAATTTTGCTATCGTTGCCAAGGCCCGCTTTGGGGAGCCATTGTGCTATGCTCGTCATTGGTTGAGGATGTTGTCACATCTCACGCTTGGTGGGATGCTCTATCCAATGAGTTGGACATCGCCGCACACCCAGGGCGGAGTCTCAATAGGGCCAGCTGGGTTTTGAGACTACAGTAATTGGACTTCAGGTCTTAGGCTGTTGTGCACATGACACCGTTTTGGCACTCGGCCCCGATTGGGGCGTCGTCGCTCATGTTCACATGGTCTTAGCCCGTCAACCGTCATTAACTAAGGGTGCTCTCTTCTTCGGAAGAAAATCACTGCACGCCTACCATTTAGACCCCAAAAGGTTTTAATGGTCATTTTGTCGATTGCTTCCAAAGCCGCCAACCTTGTTCGTTCGACCGCATATGGGCCACTTGGTGCGGAACTAGGGTTTCTTGGCCACCAAAGGGCCTTTCGGTGGGGAGCCGATGTTCAGAGTTCGACCGCTTGTGGGTCGCTTGGCGCAAAGCTAAGGATTTTCGATTGCTAAAGGGCATTTCGGCGTGGAGCTGAAGCTCGGAGTTCAATAGCTTGAGGGTCGCTTGGCACAAAGCCAAGGTTTTTTGTACAGGTGGATGAACGTTCTCCTAACTTAGGGGCAGTTTAGACCGTTTTCCTTTTCAAAATGGCAAGCATGCATGCACTCAAATGAACAGTCAGACAGGAAGATGAAAATAATAATTTTATTAATGCAAACACGATACATGTACAAGCACCCTGAATCCTATATGTACACCTTATCTGGGCCTATCCGCGGGTCAGTGATAATATTTCTTGAGGTTGGTGGCATCTAGGTTTGAGGGGCCAGTTTTCCATCTTAGGTGTGTAGTTTATACACCCCGTTTCGAAAGATTGCCAAGACTAGGAACGACCCTTCCTAGTTTGGGAAAAGTTTGTTCCTATGAGCAATTTGGCCCGTTGCATCTACACTCTAAAGGACTAAATCCCTAACCTTGAGTGGGCGAGCTTTCACCTACTTGTTGTAGTATCGAGTGATGCACTACTAGTAGGTTGCCGTCCTCAGGCGTGCCGCATCGTAGGCTTCAAGGAGTAGGCCTAGGTGCTCTCTAAGACGTTGAGAGTTGTTAACCGAGTCAAAGCATTCAATTTGAAGACTAGGGTGCCTTACTTTGACGAGGACGACCGTTTCAACCTCGTAACATAGAATAATGAGTGTCTCTTGTGTCAGCCTTCACAGGGTCATTTGGTACAACCATAGCAGTGATGAAAAGTCATCGGCCAAGAGCCCCCTGCGCCTTCAATCTTAGTCTTCAGCCCATGCAACAGTGTTAGTTGGTCACTTCGACCTGACCATTAGCCTGTGGGTATGCCACGGTCATATGAACCATTCTAATACGTAAACTTGTGCAGTATTTGGTAACTTGTTTGCTAGTGAATTTGGTTCTGTTATCGGTTACGATGACCTTGAGAATCCAAAATTGACAAATAATATTCTGACGGATGAACTCAGTTGCATTCTACTCGGTTATGCGCACCAGGGGAGTGGCCTCGACCCACTTGATGAAATAGTCGATATCAACGATGAGAAATTTTCTTTGACCAGAGGCCAAGGGCATGGACCCAAGAATATCGAGCCCACATTGTGCAAACGGTCACGGCGCTTGCAGGCTTTGTAACTCCGTATGCGGTTGGTGGCTCATGGACCTATGAACTTGGCAGCTCTCACATCTTTTAGCAAAGTCCATGGCATCTTGCTTCATTGTGGGCTAGAATAAACCCTACCAAATGATTTTGAATGCGAAGTTTTTCCCTCCAACGGGTGAATCGTAGATGCCAAGATAGACTTTGCCCAGCACGTATTCGGCTTCTTCAAGCAAAAGGTATTTCAGGTAGGGGTCAAATATCCTCGTTGGTATAGTCTCCCATCGATGATCGCGTACCAGCCGGCCATCTTCTTTAGTCGCTTGGCCTCCTCTGGGTCTTCTGGCAGTGTTCCGTCCATCGGGTATCTCCAGTACGAGGTCATTCAGTTGTTGCCCTTGGCTACCTACAGCATCTCATGCTCTGGGTCATCTATGCTGGGTGCTGCTAGGACCTGCCACATGCCCCTAACATACTACTCCTGAGATCCCACCGCTGCATCCTTAGCCAACTGTTAGCTTTCCAGTTCTTTGTGCTTGGGATGTGCACGATCTCAAAATTTCTAAATGTCTTAGCTTGGGCCTTCGCCTTTGTTAGGATTTAGCGAGTTGAGGACTTGATGCGTCGATGACTCATTGGATCTGATTGACTACCGACTCAGAGTCACTGTATACAATCAGCTCCTTCGCCGAGCAATCCCTGGCCAATCTAAGCCCCACTAGGAGAGCCTTGTACCCCGCCATGTTATTGGTTGCTGGGAATCCGAGGCTAGAGAGTATTTTATCTTAGAGCCATCTAGGGTTTTTAACATGACTCCGGCCCCGCTGCCTATTTGCATAGACGATCCATCGATGTGAAGGGTCCACATAGGAGCGCTTGTGATGCTTGTGCCTTTGACTTGGTCTGGGGCATCAAGAGCTAGGGTTGTCGTTTCGACCACGAAGTCCGCAAGGGTTTGGCCCTTTAGGGCTGGCCGTGGCCGGAACTCCACGTTGAACTCGGCTAGCTCTATGACCCACTTGATCAATCGTCCAGATATCCCTGGTTTCTGTAGAATTTTCTTCAGTGGCTGGTCAGTCAGCACGACTATTCGGTGCACTTGGAAGTATAGTCAAAACTTTCAAGCAGAGTAGATGAGGGCCAAGGTGATTTTTTCGGCGTGAGGGTAACAGGACTTCGTGTCTGTTAGCACTTTGCTCATGTATCATATGGGTCACTGCACGTTCCCCTACTGCCGAATTAGGACCAAGCTTAGGGCCGTATATAACATCGCCAAGTAAAGATATAGGTCCTCGCCCTCCAAAGTGGAGGATAGGAGTGGAGGTTTGGTGAGATACTCTTTCAGTTCCTAGAATGCAACCTCACATTCCGCTGTCCACTGGAATCCAGTTGCCTTCGTTCCTCTGAGGAACTTAAAGAACGATAAGTATATTTCTACCAACTTGGCCAATAATCGTAAGAGGGTGGTGAGCCTTTCTGTGGGTTTTTAGATTTCCTTCATGATCTGTGGTGGGTATATGTCAAGGATGGCCCTAATTTTCACTGGGTTCACTTTGATGCCATGCTGGGATACGATGAAGCCCAAAAACTTCCCAGAGGTGACCTCAAACATGCACTGGACCGGGTTTAGCTTCATCTTGTGAGCCCGAAGCACTTCAAAGGTCTCTGCTAGATTATGAACGTGGTCGTCGGTAACTTTGCTTTTGACGAGCATGTCGTCTATATACACCTCCATGTTTCTCTTGATTTGTGCTTAAAATATCTTATTTATAAGTCGCTGCTAGGTTGCACTGACGTTCTTTAAGCCGAACGGCATGACCTTGTAGCAATAGGTTCCCTGGTCAGTCATAAATGGGATGTGCTCCTCGTCATTTGAGCTCATCCTTATTTAGTTGTAGTCTAAGTAGACATTTATAAAGCTCAGGAGCTCATACCCGGACATGCAGTCCACCAGCTAGTCTATCCTTGGGAGTGAAAAGTTGTCCTTCAGGAAAGTTTTGTACACTTTGGTGAAATCGACGCATATCTGCCACTTGCCATTGGTCTTCTTCATAAGGATGAAATTTGACAACCATTCCATGTATTGAACCTCTCTTATGAATCCCAGCTTTTCGACATTTGACAACAACTTTTTCACCTCTTCCCTTATGGCTATCAGCTTTTCAACGAAGTGATTCCTACGCTTCTATCTGACGAGTTTATAACCGAGATTGCGGCCCAACATTTAGACTATTACTTCTGTCAGTATCCCGCACATGTCGGTAGGAATCCACCCGAAGATATCAAAGTTCTGCCTTAGGAAATCCATAAGCTGGTTACGAACTGGTGTCGAAAGGGAACTGCCGATGTGCATGCACTTCTTCGGTTCGTTGGGGTCCAAGTGGACTAGTTTTGTTGTCTCACCGGGCTGGGCTTCCTGTAGCGTGGATTCATTGTGGAAGTCCAGATCTTCTGCTGGCCGACTATGAATGGTGGGAGTGATTTGGGATAGGTAGCACGTCCGTCCCATCATCTGGTCACCTAATGCCTCCCCTTTCCTACATAGAGTTGCAAACTTTACATTCAGGTGAGGGATCGACGTCATGCCCTGAAGACAGTCAGGAATGGTCAACCCAGAATGGAATTGTAGACTGATAGTAGGTCGATGATGAGGAACGTAAGTGCTTGGGTGGCTTCATGCCAGTGGGTTCCCATCGTGACTTCCAACTAGACTTCTCCCTGCACAGGCACTAGCTCATTGTCCAAGCTGTACAGAGGGCTCTTGGCTACTCTCATCTGGCTCTTTTTTAATCCAAATTTAAAAAATATATCAAGATATAACAAATTATAAGAGTTTTTATTATCGATGAAAACTCGTTTCAGCTGGTAGTCTATCGTACCATCTGAAACGAGAGCAAATATAATAAGAGGGTCAGAATGATGGGAGGTTACATGTACCATATCGTCATTACTGAAACTAGACATCATTCCTAACCTCTACTCTCGCTCTCTTACTGTCGGATGCAGTCTTGGCTGCTACTTTTGGCCAACCTACTCAAGATCATGCTGATAACACCAATGGTGACACGGTTTCTTGGCGACTCTTTAGCTTCATCATCGGTGACCTCGGGGGCTTGCCTCAGGCTTCTCAAGAACCATTTGAGGTGTCCCCGGTGGATCAAGTCTTCAATTTTCTTCTACAGTGTCCGACAATCCTCTGTAGTGTATCCTAGAGATCGATGAAAATGGCAATACCTTGTCTGGTCTCTAGCATCTGGGTTCTTCGGTGCTTTGGGTCACTTCAGGGACTTCTCATCCCAAATCTGCATTAGAATATTTGAACAAGTGTCACTCAGGGACGTCAAGGTTAGGGGCTTGAACTCCCTTCGAACACTCTGCTCAGACCACGGTTGCTTGCAAGGTTCCCAGGATCGACGGCCGTTTCTGTTTCTCTTCTTCCTAGCAGTTGGGCCTTCTAGATATCGGTCCACGTGTTCAGGACCCTTCACCTCGTTGGCCTCGTCGGCTTCAATGTAGGCCCGGGCGATGGCCTCTGCTTTTCAAAAAGTCTGAGGGCGTTGGTGCACCAAGTGCTTGAAGAGCTCCCCGACCATCAACGTAGCGATGAAGGTAGTTAGCTTCAGCTCGTCGAAGAGCTAGGGGATTCGGCATGCTTTTGCGGTGAATCAGTTGAGGAACCGATTCAAGCTCTCCTCCAACTTCTGGAAAACGTGGATGAGATGCCAAGGCTGCTTCTTTTCCCTCCGGCTGGAGGCGAACTGGTACAGAAAGCAGTCGGCAAGCTCGTCGAAGGATCGGATAGAGTTAGGTAGGATATCATGAAACCAGAGCCTGGCGTCCCCCTTTATCGTCAGGGGGAAGCCCTGGCACATGACGACCTCACTTACTCCGTGGAAAGATAGTAGCATCCGGAAGTAGTCCAGGTCATCCATCGGATCCGTACTTTCGTTGTACATGTCTAGCATCGGCATCTTGAACTTGAGAGGGGGCAGCTGCGTCCGAATATCCATGGCGAATGACAACCTCCTCAGGTTGGGTGCCTATTGCCCGGCTTCCCCCTTAAACACATGCTGCCATATCTTTTTCACCTTCTCCTCTATCTGATAGGTTGACCCGCTTCTCTTCGCGTTGATGAAGTCTCGGTGGTCAGAGTTCTCTGAAGGTGCAGGTCGTGGTAGCTACCCACTTGGGGTGGCCATGTACTACATGAGCCCTCCCTCTAGTTAGGGGCTTCCTTTTGCTACGGGAGTTGTGAGGGTTCCATCGCTCCTAGATTTCTTTCGATGCTTCCCACTCGGGAGGCTCCAAACCGTCATTTGGGCCCTGCTGTCAGAGGTCGCCCTGGGCTCGGCGTCATTAGGCCTGGTTGCTCTCGCTGTTGGGGCCCTCGTCTCATCTCCCCTTCACCTAGAGGTTGACACCCCAGGTTCTGGGACGAGATCTCCCATCTAATGCATGTCAACCCGAGTATACAGTACCTGAAACATCTGCTTTATGTCACTCATATCGACTACCAGCTTGCACACGTCTAGCTTGGGTTACTTGTTGGCACAACTTTCCACAGAGGAGTCATCACCGTGGGCAGCAATGTCTCTTATTGGTGTGTTAGACTACGCTGTAGTATTGACCATCTTCTGAATAGGGGAGTGGATGTTGTAATGAGTAGTTAGACTTGTTCATCATTTTTCATAGACAGTGCCAATGATATGTTTTTTGGTCCGGATTCTTGTGTGGATTAGGGAGCCTTCAAATTTCTTATCTTTGGTCTCTGCGTCTCTCAACCTGGACCCTACGCACCACAAATTACGAACAAGAGGTTAGAGGACAACGAAATATTCTTCCGTCGTAAATATTCTGACGCTCAAATCAAAAATATTTTCCCGATGATGGAAAGATGCAAGCAAAAAGGTCAATGTGAGAGGGAATGCACATATGCTAGTATGCAAGGGGTGCATGTGGTGTTTTGAGGAGGCTTACACTCCTCTTTTACACTGCTAAGAGTGGCTCACTAAGGTTGCCGGATTGAGGCGGTGGTCTGAGGGAAGAGAGTTAGTTTTTTCTCCTCATTTGTTCAAATGTGATTTGTTAGGACCGATTTCAGATCTCAAGTCACCGAATCAATTACTTAGAATGGGCTCTCCTTCTCTGTCGAAGGAGAATATATTTGTAAACTTCGTAGAGAAGGCTTTTGGGCGCAGGAACTTCAATAAGTAGCCTGCTTGGATTCGCCGACCGTTGAGTGTTGGCCGTGATTAGCGGTGTCAGTTGTCGCCTTGTGGTGACGCGGGGCCGTTGTCGGGCATGGCCAACACGGACTTGTTGGATTTTTGCTTGGATTGGTTGAACTGCTGTTGGAACGGCACGCATTGCGATTTTACAGTATTGACCTCATATCCTATTGGCTAGCATTCTTTGAGTTAACATCTCCTGCGTTGCCAGTCTGCAGCCGCTTCGGGAGAGATGTAGGTGAAGCTTATTATGCACGCGTCAGAGGCACTTGGTAGGCCTTACTCCACGCCTCCGAGATCTGTCACCGGGTTGGGCTTACTTATTGGATGGGCCTACTTACATTGTTATCGGCTAGACCTTGTTGGATTTGACCCAAATTTTTACTGCACCCATCACATGGTATTTCTTTTGGGTTAAAAAGAATTTTTAATATTAAATATTATTATATAATTTATATATTTAATTGTATTTTTACTTTATATACTCTTGTAATGTTTGATAGTTGATTATTGTGAAAAAATTTAACATTTATTTTCGCTGCACCAGTAAATCCTGGCAGCACCACCCCACCTACTCCCCGATCCCTCAATTAATTACTGCGGCCTCTCTCTGAGCCATGTGCTACCACTCGTCTTCATCCCTTCTTCCCTCCAGCTGGCGGCGATGGCTTCCCGTGCTTATCTCGGCATTCTAAATCTACACATTTCTCGGCGCCACGGCTTGTCCCCTTGCCATGGCTTCTGGGTCTAAGAGCCACGGTGTGCCCGTCGATGTTTCGGCAAATCTGCGTCGGTCAGCATCAGCCCATTTTTGGCGATTTCTCCGGACATTTTCCACTCAGGACGGATGGTTCAACAGCCAGCGCTCAACTAGACTCAGCCGTACGGTCACGGCTATAAATAATGCAACTGTGATGAGGTTCCCTTTGTTAAAATTAATTGCCTTAGAGTCAGTTACATTGTTAAAATAGCTCTGCTGACTTTTAATTAAAATCTATGAGTAAATATGCCATGCACGGAGCCATCCGCGGGAAAGATATAACATCTGGCACCAATCTTTTCAAAATAACTAGATTAATTAT
>JAODPA010001288.1:0-14203 GCA_025585075.1 Nepenthes mirabilis | reverse complement strand
GTTCGGATCTACTGAATACATTCGGACGGAACCCGTGCAATACACAAATGATCTTATTATCTTTTTAGACTTAGTGGTGCGATCTAGGAGGCAGGAATGAAGAGGAAAAAGGGATGACACACGATAATTTTATATGAAAAACCTTCCCATTAAATGGAAAGGAAAAACCATGGGACTTCAGTCCGAAAATAAACTTCACTATGTCGTTAAAAATTACAAGGAGATTACAAACGTGCTTGAAGCTTTTTCTTTCTATCTTTTCCTCTCTTTGTGGTAGTTGGGGTGGAGTGAATGTTGGAATCCCTTACTGTATACACAATTAATATATTTATAGTAATTAGAAATGTCCATTGAGGGTTACCCACGTGGTGCTAGCGTGTGCAAGAAGCCGGCAGCTAACTCCACCAATCCGGTCCTCTACGTCAGGGACGTAGCATGCATGCTGGGCGATCTCCTATGGCGTCCCATCTGGAGTGATTGGGTGTGTACTGCAGGCCATTATTCCTCTGACAATCTGACAGGCTTAGCCACCAAATCCGACAGCGTGTTGTCTTTCTAAGCTTAGTGACGTCCGCCGCCTTCCTCTGGCAAACAGGCCCGAGTGGTCTCTAGATCCATTACGTCGTTTGAGCCGGTCCCAGCGCCTAGGTCTCTTGGGTCTCTTGGACCCACTGAAACTCTATGATGCCAGGGTGCGACCGTTGAGGAATGGGCTTTGTCAATAGGTTTTGGGTACCGGTATCCATCACTAGCCTTCCATGCCTGGGCTGACTAGCAATCGAGGCCTGGCATGTTCATTTTGGGCCCGGTTGGTCGCTGGGTTGCCTTCCTCGGGACACGCTACGTTTTGTCTACTTCCAATCGTCATGTCTTTTCGATACAGTCTGATGACGCGTCTTTTCTATACAGTCTGACATCGCATTTTTCCAAGGTAGTCTGACGTTGCGCCTTCCCCATACCATTGGGCAGGCTTTCCAGGTGCCTTGAGGGCCTTTCTTCTTCACAAATTATGGTTACTGGGAAGCACGTTCAATTAAGCACGGGTAGAGTGCCAGTTTGTTCATAAATATGAGAGTTTCTCGATTGATATGGTTCATCGCTTAGCCTATTCTGGAGGGACAATGCAAGGGCCTTGGCTCGCTCCGCTTCCAATGGGTATCCGCAAAGGAGTTGGGTAGACTAGTTGGAGACTTAAAGCTTCTGATGAAGATTGTCTTCATGTCGCTACCATGGGCGATTCCTCATACTAGTGAGGGTGGCTTGGCCATTCTGCCGTTGTCATGTGCCTCCCTCCAGGCTATTGTGATATTCCGTGTAGTTAACCATGGGGGAGTCATCACAGGGAACTTTGTCTTTAGAGTGGTACTCCACCCATGGCCTCTGCTTCACTTGGACGCTGCACGTAACGCTGGGAGGGGAGGCAAAGAAAGGAGTTCCTGCCAGGGGAGCGCATGTATCCCACTTCCCCACTAGGGCTCCTGCCACTGGTGTTGGTCCTGCTCCGCGGGGCTAGCCCGCAGAAGCTGACCAACATCGACGGCCCCTGGGCTTGTTGGGTTACCGGCAGTGGGGCTGTGTGGATCGTGCACCGTTGCCATCCCCAAGCATTCGGGGCCGTTGCTCTCGGGTTTGTACCCCGGGCCGTTTCTTCCTCTTTCTTGTACCTTTGTTGTTACAAGCCGTGTACTTTGTAAATGAAGTTTGATTAATAAAAGAGGTAGTTGTTGCCTTTATCCTCTTCAGTGGTTGCAAGAATCTTTTCTCTTCCCCCTCTTTTTCTTTTACGCCCGCGGGCATTAGCTTGCGGCATGGTGGTTGGATTGCTTGAGGACGCGCAGGGGTCGGCCATTATATCAAAACATTCAAGGAATCTGTGGCTTTGGGCATTGCTGCGCACTTTGTGATGGTGTCCTCGCAGGTATTGAAATATCGTCGGATTTTTTTTGGCGCTTAAAGTTTTTAGCGAGAATACATCCAAGAGCTTCTGCGAGAGTACATCCGAGAGCTTTAGCGAGAGTACGTCCAAGAGCTTCCTTTGAGTCCGAGGTGCTAGTCTGAGCTGCCATTTTTCGGTTATCAAGGTGCATTAAATGTACATTGATTTGACTGACGTTGCCTTGGGAAGTCAAGGATCACTATTTTTGACAGCATATGGAGGAACGCCACATGCCAGAGTAATGATGGTGCGCACCCTTTGCCTTTCTGTCAATTTCAAATATTATGACTTGCCCTTATTTTCATTTTACTTCACGCAATCTAAGGGATTTTTCTCCAAGCCTTTGGCAATTCTCCTTCCAATCCTTTCTTCCTCATTCCTTTTGTGCTTCCCTTTGGAGATTTAATGGCGCCCAGAGTTAATGACATCACTTCCACCGTTTCTCTGGGCAGACTCGAAGCTCTTCATTCCAGGTACAGGATACCTGAGTCGATGGCCATGGTGATTCCTAATCCCCATCAAAGGGCTTGTAGTCCGCCGGACGACTTCATCACTATTTATGAAGTCCACCTCAAGGGTGGGCTTTGTTTTCCTGTCCCGCCGGAGCCCTACCTTATTATGAAGGTACTGAAGGTTTCGTTCACTAGGTTACAACCTAACACCATAAGGTACCTTGTTTCACTCTGTATTTTTGCTCGTTGCCACAATAGGCTTCTTGAGGGTGCAATGATGAAGGTAATATTTAACTTCACCCGTAATGTGGACTGGATTGCCGCCACCCCTCATTCTAAATACGCTATCATGAGTGGCGAGAATCTGAATTCTACCAAGAGATGGAAAGACAAGTTCTTCCTGGGGGTCCTAGAGACTTGGGACCTTACCAGTGCTTTGGGCAACGTGGACACAGACCCGTCTGCAAGGGAGAGGGAGGTTATCCAGGAGGTCGTGGACTTGGTGCGAGCCAATCTTAGTACTTTTAACGAGAACAAGTAGAATATCTGGCTGCGACTAGAGAATTTGGAGAGGGCCAGATGGGGGGATCGCGGCAAGAGTTCTGGGCCCCCTACCACTGTTGTCGTAACAGAGAGGAGGAAGAAGACATTGAGGAAGAAGGAAGGACCTCTGAGGATTGAGAGGCCGTCTGAGCGTCCAATGAAGAGTCGCCAGACTGAGACTGTGAAGAGCTTGATGGTCATTGTTGAGTTCTCTTCGTCCGATAATGATGACGCCGTGATCGTGCCTCTCGTGAGGAGGTGGAGGACACCGGTCACCCAGCCAATCCGAGAGGCTGAAGATCCTGGTCCTTCAACTTTCGAGGAGTCCTCTACTCAACCTTCTCAATTTGTTGGCCAACCCGCGAATATCTCTGCCTCCTAGCCTTCCATTGGTGAGCCACTTTTTGACGTCCCCTCTGAGTATACTGGGGAGGTTTTGAACTGGATTGATGACCCATCCGAGGACATCATCGAGGGGTGCGCAATGAGGGAGACTGGTGCAACCTAGGCCAAGGAAGCGGCGATGATGGCGACGGTGATTTCCAACCTTGGGGTTGCTGGGGCTGAGGAGAGTCTTCGTGTAGAGCTGATCGTTGGCGTGTCTACTGAGCTACCATACCTTGCAATCCAAGTTTCCAACCTGACCATAGTTTTGTTTGCGGCCTCTGAAGGGACTGTGGTCGAGGAAGGCCCTGGGACTCCGCGTCCAGTTGAGGCCCAGGTTAGGGCCGAGGAGCATGTTGAGCCCCCATCCTTGGATGCCACCTTTATGCCCAAGGTCAGGGCTGAGGTACCTGTGGCACAGGATTTTGCGGTCGAGAGGCTTGAGGAGCCTGAAGTCCTCGGAAGAGAGGGTACTTTCGGAAGTTCTGTTGTGACCAAGGTACTCGCTTATCCCCTTTGACTTCATCTTCTTCTGTCTGTTCTTGCTTGACTTGTTCCTCCTTTACAGCTTTAGGACATAGTCAGTGGCCTTGAATTGATTATCATCGAGGTCGCCCATACTTACGCAGAGCTGGAGGCTTCCAGGGCCCTTGCTGGGGCCAATGATCGCTTGGAGGCTGAGCTTGCTGAGGTGAAGGGAAAGATCACGTCTCTCGAGGATACATTGAAGTTTCAGTAGGCTCAATATCAACTGTTAAGGGACAGAAACCTCCAGCGGGAGGAATTGTTGAGAACTTCGGTGAGGGCAGCCGACATTGCTCCAACTTTAGAAGGCAAGTATTGGGGCGGTATCAGTCTAAGCCATACAGTGATGAGGCTGTTGAGCCCTCGGTTTCCCACAGCCATTTTTGATCCTCGGAATGCTAGTGCAACCTGTGTGGAGGACTTGTACGACATCTGAGGGAGGAGTTGGCCTCCTAGCCCCCTACATGTGGATCATCAAGCTGCTCCGAGACCCCTAAATGCCCAAGATCCTTGGAGCAAGCGAAGCCTACCGATTCTGGACAACAGCAGCAACCGGGCATTTCTCCCCAGCGAGGGCCCTTCGAGGGCTAATTGTACTTTGCAAAGTTTTTTTTTTGGAGCATTCTGTTGTACGCATACTGCTTCTGTGAATGAAATTCACTTTGTTTAAGTGCAAGCACTTGGTTTGTCTTTCTCGGACCATTGGAGTGTTCTGCCCTTTCATGACATCCCTTTTATAAGGATATGTAATTTTAACTTCTGATTCTTTTGACCACCTTAGGCAGAAGTTGCTACCTCGTGGGTCGCTGCACGCTAGCTATCTTATTCCCCATAAGTTTTAAGTTCAACCTCTAGTGTTGCTTACCGCCATGTCCAAGTTTTAGTTCGGCCTCTTGGACCGCTCGGACATAGCCAAGTTTTAATATGACCTTTTGGGCCGCTCGGGCACAGCCGAGTTTTAGTTCGACTTCTTAGGCCGCTCCGTTGTTGCCGAGTTTTAGTTTGACCTCTTGGGCTGCTTGATTGTAGCCGAGTTTTAGTTCGACCTCGTTCAACCGCTTGTGCTACTCGGCCATAGCCGAGTTTTTAGTTTGACCTCTTGGGCCGCTCGGTCATAGCAGAATTTCGGTTCAACCACTTGAGTCGCTCGGTCATAGCCGAGTTTTTAGTTCGACCTCTTGGACCGCTCGGTCATAGTTGAGTTTTTAGTTCTACCTCTTGGCTAATTGGGCACAGCCAAGTTTTAGAGCAAGTGAAAGGATTTCTTTCACTTGACTTTGGGGCAGCCTAGGTCTTGTGAGTCAATGGGATGACATGCAATATTCAATGATATGTAAGATAAGGAATAAAAGATAGGCAATTTACGTTAACGAAACATGTTACAAGCAAACCAAATGATGAGTTTTACGTTATCTGATCATCCACATGTTCATTGATAGTACTTCCTGAGGTGTACGGCGTTCCATGTTCGAGGGACCAGCCTGCCTTTTTGGTTGCGCAACTTATAGGCCCCATTTTGAAAGATAGCAGAGACCAGGAACGGTCCTTCTCAATTTGGAGATAGCTTATTCCAGTCGATATTTTTGTCCGTGGCCTCTATGCTCCTTAACACTAGGTCCCCTACCTCGAACTGTCGTACCTTCACCTTATTGTAATAGCGGACCACCCTTTGTTGATACGTCGTTGTCCTTAGCCTTGCTTGGTCTCGGACTTCCTCAAGCATGTCTAGGTTTTCCTGAAATCTTTGACTGCTGTCACTTGAATTGAAGCATTCTACCCTGAGACTTGGAAGGCTAACTTCCACTGGAATGACTGCTTCCACCCCATAGCACAGGCTGAAGGGCATTTTTCGTGCAGAGAACGAATGGCAACTCATGCACCCATGAGCCCCCGGAGTATTCTAGCTTCGTTTTGAATCTATGCAAGATTGTGTAGTTCATGACCTCCACTTGCCTATTACTTTGTGGATACGGGATGAATGTGTGGACCAAGTTGATCCTTAGGCTGGTGCAGTACTTGGTAAACTGTTTTTCAGTGAACTACGTTTCATTGTCAGTCACGATGTATTCGAAAATCTAAAACTTTCACACGATATTCTATTGGACAAACCCGGTGGCGTTTCGTTCTGTTATCTTGGCAAGGGGCACCACCTCGACCCGTTTGGTGAAGTAATCAATTCCAACAATCAAGAACTTCTTTTGTCCGATAACTATTGAGAGTGGTCCGAGGATATCAAGCCCCCATTTGGCAAAGGGCCATGGTGATTGCAGCGCTCAGAGCTCTGTGTGGGGTTGATGATTTATGTTGCCGTGGATTTGGCAGTTTTCACACTTGTGCACGAAGTCCAGGGCGTCGTACTTCATAGTTGGCCAGTAGTACCTTTACCTCATGAGCTTGAAGGCTAGGTTCCTTCCCCTGATGTGGGATCCACAGATTTTGAGGTGCACTTCTTGCAGGGTGTATTCTACCTTGTCGAAAGTGAGACACCTTAGGTAAGGGGTCGAGAACCCTCGCCAATACAATTGTTCACCTATAACCATGTACCAACCCGCTGTTTTTTTCATCGTCTTGGCTTCGTCCACGTCATCAGGTAATATCTCTTCGGACAAATACCTCAAGTAGAGAGTTATCCAAGCACTGCTTCTCAGCACTTGCATCACTTCGGGCTCGAGGTCTTCGATACTTAGCCTGTTCAGAACTTCTCGCATTCCTCAAGCACATTCCTCTGGGTCCCCGAAAGCTACTACTCTTGCCAACATGTCGGCCTTCCCGTTCTCCTCCCTTGGGATGTGGACAAATTTGACCTCCTCAAAGTTTGTGATCATACCCTTGACTTTTGAGAGGTATTTGGAGAGCTATGGGTTGTTAACTACGAAGTGTCCGCAGACCTGGTTGACGACTAATTCGAAGTCGCAGTAAATAATTAGGTTTTTGACCAAGCATTCCTTGGCTAATCAGAGTCCTACTAGCAAGGTTTCGTACTCCGCAGCGTTGTTTGTGGTTGAGAATTCTAGGATCATTGAATACTTTATCTCTGACCCCTCAGGCGTTCGTAGTACAATGCCAGCTCCACAACCGACCTTCATTGAGGAGCCGTCCACATGCAGCTTCCATGTTGCCGCTTAATTCAGCCCACCTCCACCGTGCTGGTTTGGATCACCAAGGGCTGGGGTCAATGTCTCAACAACGAAGTCCGCGAGGGCTTGACCTTTTAAGGTTGGCCTCGAACAGAATTAGATATCGAACTCACCCAACTCATTGGCCCATTTGACCAATCGTCCCGACACTTCGGACTTCTACAAGATAGCCCTTAGTGGCTGATCAGTCAAGACTATCACCTTATGTGCCTGGAAATATGGTCTAAGTTTCCGTGCAAAGTATTCCAACACCAGAGCAGTCTTCGCCATGTGTGGGTACCTGGTTTTCTCGTCTGTCAGGGTCTTGCTCACATAATAGACGGGCTACTATCTATCATGCTGCTGCCATACCAACACCGAGCTCAAGGCCATTTTGGACACTACCAGATACAGATATAGCTCCTCACCTGGTTGAGAGAAGTTAGGAGAAGAGGGTCGACAGGTAGTCTTTGAGTCCCCGAAATGCTTCCTCACAGTTGTTATTCCACTGAAAGCTGTGGGTCTTCGTCCCTCTTAGGGCCTTAAAGAACGGTAGGTGCCTTTCTACCGATTTGGGCAGGAAACGAGAAAGGGCTGCTACCTGTCCAGTGAGTTTTTGGACTTCTTTTATTGTTCAAGGGGATCGTATATCGAGGATGGCCTTAATCTTTTCTGAATTAGCCTCAATCCCTCGATGTGAAATGATATAGCCTAGGAACTTCCCCGATGCCACTCCAAATGTACACTTGCTCGAGTTGACCTTCATCCGGTGGGTTCTGAGCAAGTTTAAGGTCTCGGTCAGGTCCTGGACGTGGTGGCCGCTTATTTTGCTTTTGAAAAACATATCATCTACATAGACTTGCACATTTTGGCCTATCTTGTCTTCGAACATTTTATTTACGAGTTGCTGGTAAGTCGCACTCGTATTCTTGAAGTCAAAGGGTATCACTTTGTATCAGTACATCCCTTGGTCTGTCATGAATGACGTGTGTTTCTTGTCTTCGGGGTTTATCTTTATTTGATTGATGCCCGAATACACATCTATGAAACTTAAAAGTTCATGGTTGGACGTCGAGTCTACAAGTTGATTAATTTTGGGGAGACGGAAGCTGGCCTTGGGACACACTTTATTGAAGTCTGTGAAATCCACGTACATCCTCTACTTTCCATTATTCTTTTTTAGCATGACCGCATTAGCCAGCCAATCTGGGTACTGCACCTCTCGGACGAATTCGGCGTCTAAGAACTTCTTCACCTCTTCACATATGGTCACCAACTTTTTTGCAAAATAGTTCCTACGCTTCTACTTGACGGGCCTATGACGAGAATCTATGCCCAACTTGTGGAGCATTGTTTCAGCGAAAATTCCTGGCATGTCACTTGGTGTTAAGGAAAAAACGTCTGAGTTCTCCCACAGGAAGATGATGAGTTAGTCTCAGACTGTCTCCAGCAGTGAGCTTTCTATTTGGACTTATTTCTCCTGATCCTTGGGGTCTAACAAGACTTGAATGGTTGGTTCCTCGGACTGTGCCTGCTGTTGTGTAGCCTCATCCCGTAGGTCAAGGTCTTCAATGGGCTGTGGAAGGGGCGTCTGCGTGACTTAGAACAAATAGCATATCCATCCAATAGCTTGATCTCTGAGGACTTCTCCAATCCCAAATGGAGTGGGAAATTTCATCTTTAGATGTGGGATGGAAGTGACAACACCAAAGGTGACCAAGCAGGGACGACCAAGTATTGCGTTGTAGACACCGTCCTCAGATACATTCCCAACATGATATCCAACTGGATGACACCGTGGACAAGCACTGACTCATTGTCCAGTCCGTAGAATGGTCTCTCTGGTGCTCTCGTTTGACTTCTCTTAAATCCTAATTTAAAATAGGCATCAAGATAAAGTAAATTTCTAGAACTTCTATTATCAACAAAAATTCGTTTCATCTAGAAGTCATTTGCTCCGTCTAAAATGAGTGCAATTACAATCAGGGAATCGGAGTGGGGGGAAGTTACATGAGCCATATCCTCATTACTAAAACTATTAACTTCATCCCTAATCCTCGTCCTTAGTTTCTTCGCTGCATGATCTCCTGAGCATCTTCTTGGCCCAATACGCTCCCAGTCGTCGGGAAGAGAAACAATCTTGGCATCTCTCCCATATCAAACAGAAATAGGGAGTAAATCCAAGGAAGTTTCTAGAGTGGTTTGTGGTAGAAGCTAGAAGAATCCCAAAGCTCACCAAGGAGATAAAATTTGGCAGTTTCATATCTGCATTGGCTCACAGTGACTTCTTCAAGAACCTGGCTGACAAGAACCCGCAAACCTTCGGGGAAGCAGAGGTGATCACCAAAGTGTACGTGGCCGCCGAAGAAGCCAACGAGGCGAAGCATCATGAATAGACTGACCAGCCTTGTTCTTTCCCGGTCGAGGGAAAGAGGAAGAACGGTGGCAGTAACAATCCCCACCGAAAGAAGTACAGAACCGGAGTACTGGACTATAAGGAGTATAGGCCGGTCAACCTGACTCCTCTTAATGACACACGGGCCAATGTCCTCACGCAGATATGCGGGGAGAAGTTTCTTAAGTGGCCCAAACGACTAAAGAACACGGAGGGAGGAAATCTAGCGAAATACTACGATTTCCATTGATCTTCGGGACACACAACGGAGGACTGCAAGATGCTCCAGTGGGAGATTAAGGAGCTTATCTGGAGGGGCTATCTCACCAGGTTCGTCAGGAACCTTGGCTAGAGTTCTGCCACCTCCGGCAGACAAGCATTAGATTCATCCTAACCGTGAAATCGGATCTCGACTGAAGTGGTCAATATGATAATGACCTAACCTACAAGGACCCAAGCAGATCACAAGGAGCGGCAAGTTGGATGCAAGAAATAGAGAGTGGAGGAAAATGTCATTAGCTTTAGTGATAGTGTTATGGCTCATGTAATCTCCCCACATTTTGATCCCCTTATTTCTTTACCGATGGTACTATGGACGACTAGCTGAAACGGGTCTTCATTGATAATGGAATCTCAAAAAATTTACTTTATCTCGATATCTTCTTTAAACTTAATTTAAAAAAGAATCAATTAAAACCTGTCGAAGGGCCACTATATGGCATAGACAACGAACCTGTGGCTGTCCAAGGGATAATATAGTTGGAGGTTATCCTGAGCACATACCCCAGAACAGTGAGTCATACACTCACCTTTCTGGTGGTCGACCTTCCTTCTGCATACAACACTATCCTAGGCCAGCTATACCTTGTAGCGTTTGGAGCGGTCACGTCAATACTGTACTTCAAAATAAAATTTTCAACAGCATGCAGTATTGGTGAAGTGTTGAGTGACCAAGTAATTGGGCGTACATGTTACATATCATAGATTTCCCCAAGTGACGACGGAAGACCTGCAGGAGAATTGGACTATTGAGATGAAGCAACCTTACAGCAAGTGCAATCTGGCAAGGCCACCAACCTAATACTACTGAATTTGGAGGACCTGGAGAGGTGTGTGCAGATCGGAGGCTCACTCATTGGACTCCTGCTTGACGAGTTTATAGTGTTCTTGAGACAGAATGCTGATATTTTTACGTAGACACTCGCTGGCATGCCTAAAATTTCGGTTTGAGTAATTGTCCACAAGTTGGGCCTTAATCCTAGCTGCAAGCCTGTCAGCCAGAAGCGGAGGAACCGCTCTGTAGAGAAGCTCGTACCAATCCGGGAAGAGGTGAAGAAGCCGTTGGATACCAGTTTCATCAGAGAAGTCCAATACTCGGATTGGCTCTCAAACGTCGTCCAAATAAAAAGAAATAATGAAAAATGATGGATGTGCGTCAACTTCACCAACGTCAACAAAGCCTATCCAAAGGACAGCTTCTCTTTGCCCAGGATTGATTTGTTGGTAGACTCAAGTTCTGGATATAAGATGTTGAGTTTCATGGATGCGTACTCGGGTCACAACCAGATCCGGATGTACCCAGACGACGAGGAGTACACCTCGTAAATGACCGATCAATGCACCTACTGCTACATGGTCATACTTTTCAATTTAAAGAACGCATGCGTTCTCAAAGTCTCGTCAGCAAAATGTTTGAGAAGTAGATCGGCCACAATATGGATGTGTACGTAGACGACATACTCGTCAAGAGCCGGACCACCAATGACCCTATTCGCAATCTGATTGAATCATTCGAGGTACTCCGTACGCACCAGATGAAGTTGAATCTGTCAAAGTGCGTCTTCGGAGTATCCTCAAGGAAATTCCTGGGTTTTATTATTTCTCAACGAGAGATTGAAATGAACCTATAGAAGATCAAGACCCTCATGGATATGTCTCCGCCACGGAGCGTCAAGAATGTTTAGAGGCTAACCGAAAAACTGATAGCGTTGTCTCGCTTCTTGGCAAAGTCGAGGGACAAATATCAATCTTTCTTCAAGACTTTAAGGGGGATGAAAATGAACGATTTTTAGTGGATTGAGGAGTGCCAGGTGCCCTTCATTGAGTTGAAGCAGTATCTCGCCATTCCATTGTTGCTGGCGTCACCCAAAGACGGAGAAAGGCTGTACCTCTACTTTACAATATCAGAGATGGCTCTCTACTCTGTTCTCATATGCCAGAATTTCGATACTTGATAACCGATCTACTATGTGAGCAAAATGTTGACCGAAGTAGAGACCTGCTACCCACGTCTGTGAAACTTGCCTTGATACTTATCTTCTCAGCTGGGAAACTAAGACCATATTTTCAGGCTCATCGTGTGGTCGTTTTAACCGACCAGCCACTGAAGAGTATCCTCCAGAAACCCAATATTTTTTAGCGGCTGGTAAAGTGGGTCATCGAGTTGGGAGAATTCAACATTGAATTTTAGTCTAGGCCAACTATCAAGGGGTAGGTCCTGGCTGACTTCATAGGAGAGACAACGACCCCAATCATCGATGAGCACTCCACTGATGGTGCAGATCATCTCCTAGAAGAGCCAGAATGGGTTCTCAACGTGGATGGTTCGTCCACCAACTCAGGCAGTGGAGTCAGAGTGGTCTTAAGGACCCCAAATGTGTTTTAGGTGAAGTACTCCCTAAGCTCAATTTTCCCGCCATCAACAACATTTCCAAGTACGAATCCCTATTAGCCGGATTATGACTAATCAAAGAGTGCTCAGCCAAGCGGCTGACCGTCTACAATGACTCAGAGTTGGTCTTTAACCAGATTAACGGGAATTTCGAGGCGTGCAACCCTCTTTTGACTATATACCTAACCAAGACGAAGGATGCAATCCAGAGATTTGACAAGCTGAGTGTGGACCATGTCCCCAGAATTGAGAACTGGAAGACCGGCCAACTTGCCAAAGCGGCTGCGGTCGAAGACCCAGAACAATACTTGAGGGAAATGAGAGAAATTTTGAATACTTCCAGCATACAGGAGTAGGAAGCGATACAAGTCTCCGACATCGAAAATTAGATAACACTATACTAGAGGTATCTGGCGGATAGAGCACTGCCAGAGAATGTGAACAAAGCCAAGCAGATCAAGAAGACGGTCGGCTAATACACTATAGTCGATGGATGGCTGTATTGTCGTAGATACTTGATCCTGCACCTCCGGTGTCTTACTCTTGAGAAGGCCAACTATGTTTTTAGCGAAGTCCATATCGGGATATGTGGATCACATTTTGGCGACAAAAACCTAGCGTTCAAAGTCACAAGTCGGGGATATTACTGGCCTACAATGAAGAAGAATGTCCTAAAGTTTGTGAATAAGTGTTAGAATTGTCAACTCCACGACAATCTCCACCACCAGCCGCCCGTGAAACTGAGATCCCTCCAAGCTCTTTGCCATTCGTGCAATGGGAGCTTGATATTCTCGACCCATTTCGCATCACAACGGGGCAAAGGAAGTTCGTTATCGCAAATATAAATTACTTTACCAAATGGGTTGAAGTCGCTTCGCTGGTCAAGATCACCGAGTATAACGCTCTAGAATTCATCTGCCAGAATATCATGAGCAGATTACGCATTCTCAAGATCATTGTGACTGACAACGGAACCCAATTCTCAGGAAAGCACTTTACCAAGTATTACACCAGTTTGGGCACTAGATTGGCCCACACTTCGGTAGCCCACCCCTAGGCAAACGGACAGGTTAAAGTTACCAACCGTACGGTACTCCACGGTTTGAAGACCAAGTCGGAGGACGCAAGGGGTTATGGGTTGACGAGCTACCCTCTATCCTATGGTCATACCAGACCACTCCAAAGGAACCAACTCACAATACTCTCTTCAGTCTCTACTACGGGATTGAGACGGTAATACTGGTTGAGATCGAGCTCCTAAGCCTCAAGGTCGAAGCATTCGATCCACTCGGTAACACCTAAAATATCAGGGAACACCTAGATCTAAGGGAGGAAGCCCGCGACGTAGCCATAGTGCGCACAGCTGCTTACAAATAATAAATTACTCGCTATTACAACAAGAAAGTCAAAGTGATGCAATTTGAAGTTGGGGAACTGATGTTACAAAGAATGGAGACTATGGGCAAGATAGTCAATCGGAATAAGCTTTCTCCAAACTGGGAAGACACATTTCTTGTCTCCTCCGTTCTGTGGAATAGAATATATAAACTCTGAATCCAAAACAGCAAGTTGGTCCCGCGAACGTGGAACGCAATCCACCTGAAATAATACTACCAGTAAATACCTAGGTAGATCATCTATATGACACAAAGTGTACTTGTAAAATACATTATTATTAATAAAAAGAAATTTTTTTTTTCTTTTACATTGTGCCATGCTTTTCTTTTCTTTCTTTTTTCTTTTTCCATATGAATGTTTGCTTGTATGTTACATATAATATATGACCTAGACTATCTCTAAGTGGGGCGGATTTTTACCCGCTTGCAACTAAATCCTAATAATCTAGGTGGCTCGTAAGTTATCAAATAAAATCCTAATTATCTAGGCGGCTCGTAAGCGGTCAAATTAAACTCTGGTCATCCAGGTAGATCATAAGCGGTCAAATTAAATCCTAATCATTCAAACGGCCCATAAGTAGTTGAATAAAATATTGGTCATCCAAGTGGCCTATTCGCGGTCTAATAAAAAAATTCTAAATTAAAATAATCGTATTCTATGAATTTTAAATAAGAGTTCTCTTTATAAGTTTTACACAAATCCGAACATTAAGCTTCATAATAAGCTCATTAGAACAATGCTAGGTTGATTTATATCTTTAAGTATATATTGACTCATAACTTA
>JAODPA010001277.1:0-14203 GCA_025585075.1 Nepenthes mirabilis | reverse complement strand
AATAAAATAGACTTTACATTTATAGATAAGTGTTGCGTCCCGGATCCGGGGGGTCCGAAGCAACACGAGTGTCGGTGTAAATGATGTGGAGAAGAGAAGTCGAGATCGAATTTTACGTGGAAAGCCTCCCCTTAAATGGGGAAAAAAATCACGAGGCTCTGGGCCTTTGGAAAAGACTACACTATATGCGTGAGTCTTACAGAGTACAAATCTTGGGGAGTATTCTCCCTTTTCTCTCCATCCGCTGGTAATCCCTCTTTTTCTCTCTCTTCTTGGTGCCTCAAAGAGCTGGAAGAAGGGATCCGAAAAAAGGTCCCGAGGCAAGAGCCTCTGCTGGGTATTTATAGGAGAAATTGTACCGCTGAAGAGATGACATGTGGCAGCCATCGTGTGGCCGGAAGATCGCCCGCCTGCTTTGCCGGCTGTGCATCAGACGTGCCTGCCACCTTCCCTGCTGGTACGGCGCGTCAGGGACACCTGTCGCCAGCCCATTGGATGGGCGTTTGCCCTGAAGATATGGCGTTTCAGAGACGCCAGTCCTACTGATACGACATGTCAGGAGCCGTTTGGATCCTTCATGATGGTGCGTGCTTCTTGGTAATGGTGGGGCTGCTTAGCTGGCGTTCTCGGCCGTGTATGAGAGTGTCCTCGTCTCTGAGCGACGTGTCTTGTCTCTTTGTGGGTTTGCGGACTCGTTGAAGAAGGCCACTCCCGGAGATTGTCTTTTGGAGGATTGTTGGTCCTTTGTGGAGGGCCCTCGGGTCTTTCCCTTCTGGTCCTCGTACTTGGATGGCTTTTGCCATTTGCTGTGTTCTCGATCTTTTGGAACTTCTCGGACCCTTGTCGTATCCTCGGCCTTCAGGATACTGACCTGTACCTTGGACTTCTTAGGCCGTCCAACCCTCTTGGTTAGTAGACAAATTTCTGGGCTTCTCACTTGGGCCCTTCCTTTGGGCCGTGTTTTATGGACCCTTATATTGGGACCCAACATAGCCCCTCATGCCAAAGGGTTCGAGGTCCTCGACCGTTTGGCATGAAGTCGTTGCTCTTGTTGGGATGTTAATCTCTTCTTGTTATGGTTGTCCGTGCGTGCGTTGTGGCTTGTTAAGGACATTCCTGAGGAGGCAAAATTATGATCGTCCGCGTCCTGGCTTTGGCTTAGAGCGTTTGCCTTCAAGGATCGTGCTGCCTTCTGACTTTTTGGATCACATGGCTTTGCACGAAGTCCTTAAAGCTCGATTTTTTGGAATACTCGGGCGGGGTCGAGTTTTTATAATATGACCTGTGGAGCCGCTCGGGAAGGACCGAGTTTTTTTTTTATGTGTTGCTAAGTGTCTTGTCCTTAGCCTGACGCATGATCCTTTTGAGATTCTCTAACCTTTTAACCTCTCGGGTTTTTTGGCGTCGGATGTAGCTATGGGAATTCAACCTCTAGGGCCGCTCGGGTATAGCCGAGTTTTTGAAATTCAACCTCTGGGCCGCTCGGGCGCAGCCGATTTTTTAGAATTTGGCTTCTGGGGCCGCTCGATCACAGTCGAGTTTTTTGAGTTTTGACCTCTGGGGTCCGACCTCTGGGGCCGCTCGGTCGAAGCCGAGTTTTTGTTGAAGTTATACGACCTCTGGGGCCGCTCGGCCCTCTCGTTGTTCCCCTGCCTGTCGTGGCCCTTTGACAGTTATACTCTGTGCTGGCCTTTATGAAATAGGCACGCGTAGCCCCCAGTTGATTGGTCAGGCGTGTTCCGTGCCATTATGGCTTTGCCCTTTGAGCGACGCGACCGGTTACGTCCTACTGTTCCGGGGCTATGCCCAGGTCGTGGCAGGAAGCGGTCGAGATGGCCTTCCATTACCAACCGCTCGATCTCTGCCTGGGGCTTTCTGCAATCCTCGGTGTCATGTCCGTGGCTGCAGTGGTAATGACAGTACTCCCACTGGTCGCCCCCTTCTGGGTTCTTCAACGCCTTGGGCTTTCTCAGGAACTCTTCATCCCTAATTTGCCATTAGGATGCTGGTGAGAGACTTAGTGAGGGTAAGTAGGCCTGATGGCCCGTCTCCTCCCAGGACCGTCCATTCGAGCTCATTTTACCCGGACGGTCCATGGGTCTTTCGTTGGGCGCCAGCCCTTCTTCTCCTTTCCCCTGCCATCGAGGGCAGGGGGTTTTCTCTTCTTCCCGGCTGGCTGGCTTTACCGATTTTGGGTCCGAAGACCGTCTTCCAGAGCTTCTTGAGCCCCCTTTGCGTCGGGGCTTGGCTCATGGACTTCTTTCTGTTGAGGTAATCCCTTAACTTGCCAGGAGTTTGCGCCGCTTGTCGCCTCTGGGGTGCTGTTGGACATGGGCTTTCGGGGTGAGTGCCCCTGGACTGCTCGTCCACCCTTTCACGGAGGGTATGGACGGCTCGTGAAAGGCTGTCCACCTTCTGTACTAGCTTGGGCACACTAGTACCGGGGCCACCACTTATCCTGTCGCCCGATGGGAGGCACCTGTCGTAGCGTTCCTCCTTCCGGGTGGACGTGCTATCTCGTTTACTCACCATCTTCGGAGTGCTGGCTGTTTTGTGACGGTGGAAAGTTAGTGAGCCTTTTGCCAGGTTCCCACAGACGGTGCCAATGTTGCGTCCCGAATCTGAGGGGTCCGAAGCAACACGAGTGTTGGTGTAAATGATGTGGAGAAGAGAAGTCGAGATCGAATTTTACGTGGAAAGCCTCCCCTTAAATGGGAAAAAAACCACGAGGCTCTAGACCTTTGAAAAATACTGCACTATATGCGTGAGTCTTACAGAGTACAAATCTTGGAGAGTATTCTCCCTTTTCTCTCCATCCGCTGGTAATCCCTCTTTTTCTCTCTCTTCTTGGTGCCTGAAAGAGCTGGAAGAAGGGATCCGGAAGAAGGTCCCGAGGCAAGAGCCTCTGTTGGGTATTTATAGGAGAAATTGTGCCGCTGGGGAGATGAAATGTGGCAGCCATCGTGTGGCCGGAAGACCGCCCGCCTGCTTTGCCAGCTGTGCATCAGACGTGCCTGCCACCTTTCCTGATGGTACGGCGCGTCAGGGACACCTGTCGCTAGCCCATTGAATGGGCGTTTGCCCTAAAGATATGGCGTCCAGAGACGTCAATCCTGCTGATACGGCATGTTAGGAGCCGTTTGGATCCTTCATGATGACGCGTGCTTCTTGGTAATGGTGGGGCTGCTTAGCTGGCGTTCTCGGCCGTGTATGAGAGTATCCTCGTCTCTGAGCGACGTGCCTTATCTCTTTGTGGGTTCGCGGACTCGTTGAAAAAGGCTGCTTCCGGAGATTGTATTTCGGAGGATCGTTGGTCCTTTGTGGAGGGCCCTCGGGTCTTTCCCTTCTAATCCTCGTACCTGGATGGCTTTTGCCATTTGCCGTGTTCTCGATTTTTTGGAACTTCTCGAACCCTAGTCGTAGCCTCGGCCTTCGAGATACTGACCTGTACCTTGGGCTTCTTGGGCTGTCCAACCCTCTTGGTTAGTGGACAAATTTCTGTGCTTCTCACTTGAGCCATTCCTTTGGGCCATATTTTATGGGCCATTATATTAGGACCCAACAAAAAGAATAATAAATAAATTGTGAAAATTTTATGAATAAATTATAATTAAAATATGCAGTAATAATGTTTGCATGATTCTCCCAAAACAGACCCTCATTTAGATTGCGAGGGATCTTGAATACGGAGAAGGAAGAATCAAACCCGAATCGAAATTTAAATCCGAATGCAAATTCAAATACCACCATTTTCGCACGATTTCATATCAAACCGGGTCGCCGACGTTGTATGAATCAAGACATGATCACGCGGTCATGAAGCAATAACTCCACCATGAAATTTAAAATAAAATAAATATTTTTTTTATATTGTTAAATAGAGAGGGCAAAAATACGGCACAGCCCACCCTTTGAGGGTTTTTTTCTGCCCAATCAACCTCATAATCCGCCTCTTCTCTGTCTTCCCTCAACCCTTACCTGTTTCTCTCTCCACGGCGGAGAGAGAAAACTGCTAGCCCTTCTCCGTTCGATTTCCGTCCATCTATCTCTTTATCTTTCTTTCTCTACCTCTATTTGAAGATTCGGTGAATTGAAATCGCCGAATCCTTTTTTTCCTGTTCAATTCACCGGCGGCGATTGCTCGGAAGTTTTCGTGTTGAAACAGCTGAGTTATGCAGGCTGACCAGACGGTTATTAGCTTGAGACCAGGTGGTGGAGGCAATCGAGGTCCTCGATTTCTTGGCTCTCGATTTGAGTCTTCTTCTACAGTTACTTCTCCCGCGGATCAGCAGCTTCTTCGTCCTCATGGCGGTGTCCCTCCTTCTCTCTCTTTTAAGGTTTTGCTCCGTCGTTTATTTAGATCCGGATCTTTCCTGACCTTCCATGTCGAACTTTGTGTGTTTTGGGTGGTTATTTGTGTTCAGGATTGGGATGTTCGTATTTTCGTTGGTGGGTGATCTGTATTGATTAGTTTTAATAAAGGAAATCGTTTTTTTTTATTGATCTTTTTATTGGATTGAACAAATATTTGTATTGTTGTTCTTTAAATTACTTATGAACTTGTTCTCCTTTAAAGACTGTTTTCTTAATGAATATCGTGATTGCTTCCCGCTGTGTGATTGTTTATTATCAAGTATGACAAGTATTTGAGCTTACGAATAATCCTTTTGTTGGTGCTTCAGGTTGTTTATCATGTATATTTTATTTTATTACTACAATAAAAGATGTAGTTTTTTTTTTGTGTGACAAAGAGGAACTTCCCTCCGGTGCCAATCTTCCACTATAAAGTCGCGTAGTAAACCCAAGATACATGATCCCCCCCCCCCTCCACCCCGTCCCCCAAAAAAGTGTTACTGCTGTCATTTATCGCGCTGCCGATTTTTAACAAATATAACTGCTCCATCTTTTTTTCATATTTTGTATTGTGATTTTCACGCAGTGGTTAAGGGGGGAGGGAATTAACATAAAAACGTCCTAATTCTTGGCAGGCGCCTAAGATCTGCCACCTGCTGTAAATATGGATGGAAAGTAGTATGTAGGCTTTGGGTGAGCAAGTGGTGAGTTTCATATTGCCCACAAAGAACCTGCAAACATGGAAAATTCATTTAGTAATGTTTCATGGGAAAGAGTTGGCCTTATGGTGTTATGTTCGACAGTTTGGTTGACTAACAAAAGAAAGAATTTCATTATTGTGCCCCAGTTATTGCCATAGGCAGTTCAATCTTTGGTGAAAGAATGTCATTTCTTGCTTGTTTTCCTCTTTAATCTTTTGTGAAGCCTGAATTGTGATGCTATGTACAAGGAATATAGCTTATGCCATTAGGTAGATGCATGAGGAAATTCATGGTGAGTTTTTTTGTTTTTGACTCTCTAGTACATGTTTTTAAATGGTTGAATCAGAGATAAGAATGGATAGGGGTGATTTTGAAGCCATAAATGCAATTGAGGAAAATTCTTATTGCAGTGTATGCAAATGCTTCCTCCTTGATTTTGAAGCCTCCATTTTGCATGATGATGATATTACCCTTTACAGTTGTCTTACCAGCAGAATTGATTGTTTTATCTTCTAGACAGGATCTGAATTTCATGTGTTAGGGCATAAAACTTGTTTTCATTTACTTGTTCTCTTACTATTCAATATCTTTTTTTTTTCATCTTATTAATTAGGATTCATTGTATTTATGGTCCATGCATTATAGATGCTTATTGATTTGCTATTTGCTTTTAAATCCATCCTTGTGTTCCTAATTGGTCAGTTGGGAACAGGTCAGTTGATATTATTGAACCCAACCCATTGGTTTGACCAAGTTTTTAGTGTCCATTAGACTAAACGTATGGATCTGTCCTCTCTTTTGGATTTATCTGGAGCGATCTTCATGTATTAAGTTTATCTTTCGGTATAGAACAAAATAATCTGAAATTATGTGGTATTATTTGTTGCTTATGAAGCATATTATATTCAACTAACAGACTGATTGGTGTCATTTTTTGTTTTGCCTCTGTTGCTAGAATGAACACTCTCGATTTGAAAGTCATGACCATGTTCGGTACACCCGAGATCACTTGTTGCAACTCAAAGAGGTAATATGTGAATACCATTAATGCTTTAGTATGTTGCAACATATGAATTGATATAGCAGACCGTATTTAAATTAGTGCTTTTATGATATAGAGTATTCTTTTGCTAGAATTTGTCCATTGTCACAACTGGCGATGGTGTGTCCAGATTTGATAATTTTATTACTTGAATGAATTGTTTTACCCTGTTTCTTATTTTGTCAAAGGCGGTTGCAGTTCCTGATGATATATTGAAAATCAAACTGGAAATCGAAGCCGAATTACATGGTGAAGACCAATCTTGGGGTCGTGGAGAAAGCAATGTGAGTGTTGTCCCTAAGTGGGGTCATCTTACTTTCTCATTCACTGCTTTCATGATATTTCGTGTTATTTTGAATGTTGATTTGTGTTTTCTTTGCCCTTCAGTAATTGACAGAAAATGCTTGTAATATTTATATTTCTTTGTGTGTTTCCTTTTTTTCAAATATATATATATTTGTATATATTTGGTGTCTAAGCTTCTTGTGAATAAAGTACATTGAATGGCATTCTGAATTTGTGATATCTAAATTTGTAAGATATATTCTCCCCTCCAGCACATGGATTGGTTGCAACTTCCTTTAAGTCGATATGTTTCCTTTTTCAGCTTTCAGCTCAATCTCAAAGCCGCTACTCTGACCAAGATAATCGTGATTGGCGTGGCCGCTCTGCGCAGCTCCCTCCCCCTGTGGAAGAGAGGCCTTGGGAATCTCTGCGGGAGAATAGAGAGTTTGCTGGTAGATTTGACTCTAGACAGCAGGACATTAATCAGGGTAACTGGCAAGACCAACTTAACTTGCAGTTTGCAAAGGCACAGATTCCTTCAAACCAAGTGGTAACCTACTTAAAGGGCATCATATTAAGTTTATTTTTTGATCCCTATTTTAATATACGGATACTTAGAATATCTCTCTTTTTATTTTTTCTGTATGGTGGTCAGTACTGTTGTGTTTTTATGTCACCTTGATTGGATTCCAATCACATGTATAGGAAATTGTACTTTCATCCCTTCTCCCCTTTCTATGGAACAGTGATTGTCTTTAGTTGTGTAGTAAGAGCTACCCTATGAAGTAGTGAGCTCTTGATTTTTCCCTTGTTACTACCGTGCTATTGATACATGCATTGTGTAGTTTTTTAAACATTCTATGCTTTGTAAGTCATTGAACTGGTGTGGTTTATATTTTTTATCTTGAAACCAATTAAGGCATCACTCTTATGGGATTCAGTACTTTTGCAGTATAATTAGATTATCATCCTGTGTTTCCCTATGAAAATTATTGGATCTTGCTTTTCAGAATTGCTGTTGTGGTATATGAGATTCCGTATTGCCATGGTCTGATATGTCCTTTGTCTCATTGGATATGTTTGTGAGTGTAAGAAAATTGCATGTTTGCTACCATATCCATTGCTCCAGTGAACAAAGCTTGTCAGTGTATATTTGGCCTAGTAACTTCTTGAAGTGAATACAAACTGGATCATCTCCAGATAGTTGATAGAGTTTGTTCTCAAGTTGCATTCATTTGTTTTAACAGTTACAAGTAACAAGTTTTCCCCGAAAGTTCTTTTGTGAGATGTTGCAAATGGTACTAAATGCTTTCAAAAAGCTAGGCCAATCAGGCCTGTATTCTTTGGTCTAGTGATTGTGTCATGGGTGGGTATTCCTTTTGTTTATTTTGTTTGTGTACTTCAGTTAGTTTGTTGTCGCTAGGTGTAGGTGTTATGCTCCAGTACAAGCCCAGCAATGTGATTGGGTCTTGCAATCTATTGGGAACTGTGAGATGTTGGTTGTTTTAGTACGCTCTGGGTCACTGTGATTGACGATCTAGATTGATAAAACTAGGAACTATAAATTGCGATCAGGCAAACAGAAAGCCATTTGCAGATCAGATTTAGTGGTTCAATATCAAATGCTAAATCAAAAGAAAAAGGGACAAATTGAGCTTGAAATCTGAATGTTACATCTTATTCGATTTGTACTTGAAGATTGTACAATCGCCAGCAAGTTCACTCTCGTTACTGCTCCCTTAAATATTTGATGAATTATCTGTTTGCCTCAAAGAGGAGAGAGGTGGCAGTCATCTCTTATAGAAGTAGATAATGGAGCAAATAAGGATGAACAAGAGGAGGTTTGAGTTGATATAGACAGAAGCCATCATCATATAGAGAGATACAGGGGGTGGGGAGAGAGAAATGGAAGAAAGATAAAGATTGGGATTTGTTTCTGGGTAACTGGAGTTTATTGTCATTACTTGGTAAAGAATCCGAGTTCTATTTTGCTCTGACCATGTAGTTTCCATACTTGACTAGTTGCTCTTATGTGCTTCTGAAGCATTATATGTTCTCTTTTGAGAATTCTTACTTCCCCAAAAAAGAGACATGCCTACTCTGTAATTAGAATTGATATGGCATTTGGATATTTAGTTGACTGCATGGATTCAAATATTATTATTGACATTAATTGCAGATATATTAGTATTAGTCATATGTATTGGTATTGGGCACTGCAGGGACTCAAGCATATTAATCTCCATGACCACATTAAGACTAATATAGACTAAAATTTAACCCTATTTTATCAAATGAGTTTTAGTTAATTTTGTCGAAATTGAGCTCAATATATTTCTCTCATTGAATTATACCTAAAAGTCAACAAAATATATGAATTTAGGCTTTTAAGAAATAAAAAATGGCCAATACATATATTTTGGATGTTGGTTGATTTATGATGAATCGTAATATATTGCTAATATAACAACTATTATAAGGATTCCCTTATATTGGGAAATAACGGTAGTGGGACCTCACAATACCACTATGCACTGACAATAGGGCACAAATTAAATTTGCAAGTTTAAGAAAGTTTTTCTCATTGTACATATACAGGTGATTCCATGAAAATACAAGGTACGTTCTATGGTAAATTTGTGACGATATTATTAATATATCATCTATACAAGTGCCCTTGTGGCATTCTTCTGCAAAATCATTAATTGACTGTATAGTAGCTGGTTCCACATCTAAAGCACATGAAATCCAAGATTTTTCATTGAAAGATAATTAGCGAGAAGTTACATCTCTTATGTTTCTTTCCCAGGGAAAATATAAAGCTTCAGTTTATTTCCAAATATTTAAGAAATAGTAGAAGAATTTTGCATTATGCAATATTCAATTCTAATGCAGTATCACATTCCAATATCCATGCCACGAATTGGAATGTACCACACTTGTGGTAGCTGGTTTAATTATAATATTTGTAATTTGTTTGAGTTCAATGTAGGGGGGGGGGTGTGGCATGTGGGTGGGGGATAGTCAAATCTAGTGATCATCAGGTTGCATTTCTGGGAAAGGCTGAAGACGAGAGAATCCATAATTGTCATTATAACATAACCATAACTGTATGCTTTCAACTAGTAGCAATCTAACCTATAAAGTCACCTTTTTGAAAATCCAAAATCACTCTGATTTAGTCATTTACAAAGGTAGCATCATGATCCTACAATTTATGATTGGTGCATTCTTACGGAATTGCCAGTAGATCACTGCCCCCACAACAAACTACCCTAATGCATCGTTGTGGAATTCAGACTTCATTCAGTGATTAGGGTTTGTGGTGGAGTTTGCTTTGTGAGGGAAATTCATCCTTGAGGTTTTTTTGGAATGACCAATATGATGCTATTTAACCTTCTACCTTTTGACTTAATTAAGATGTGCGAGAAATATGATTTCTTTTGTGATGTATTTTTTTTCCCATTTCCATTCTTAAATGGTTGCTCAAACTTTTTGGATTCAGGTTTAGGGTTTTTTGTTTTACTCAATGTTAGTTGTCATTAATACTTCTGTTTGCATATGCATATTTCTTTATGATCCTTGCATACACCTTTTGAACCAATGTTGTCTCTTGAGAATCTTGGTGAACTATATGGGTGACTGAGTTTCATAAATATTTACATTGTTTCCTAATATAGACAGTGGATGTTTTCCCTTGGATTTGTCACAAAGTTGTTTCGGGTTTTGTGTTCGAGCATTGCCTTCGTTGTTCTCCCAAATGAAAATTTTCCTCTGGTTAATGTTTAGGAAGTTTTCATGGTTGATACGGAGTAATTTGTATACAAAGCACTTCAGATTCTTTGTATTCTTTGTGGGTGCCCATAACTATAGTTTCAACGGCATTTCATCTCTGTATTTTCATCTCAATTAGGGGGGTCCAACTCCTGCTCTAATCAAGGCTGAGGTGCCATGGTCACTTCAAAGGGGTGGTCTTTCCGAGAAGGAACAGGTGTTGAAGACTGTGAAAGGGTAATCTCTTTGCTTGACTTTCAAATAATTTTCTATGACTTGCTAGTCACCTGTTGAGTCCTGCTGCAGTTTGTTTGGTCTCTATGGAAGGAACTCTTGAAAATGTGACTCATACAAGCTGGCTTTGTTGAAAGATAGTAGATGTTATAGCGTACATCATAATGATGTGTTTTTTACCTATTTTTTTTTTACTGGGCCAAAGATAACGGAGGGACATCATAATGATGTGTTTTGCATCAGTGTAATTATATCTATTTATAAGGTGCATGAGATACAATGAAAGACGCAAAGCAAGGGAATCTTATTTAACTTGTTTTATGAAACTATGTTTGCAGAAGTGGTCTTACCGTGCCACTTAATTTGGCTGTTGGAAAGGTTACTGTTACAGGTGGTATCTGTCCTACATATTCAAAATTCCACAACTGTTGATAACAAATATAAACTGATTTTTAGGACAGTTTGATCTTTTTCCTTGGTGGACTTCTAATTGTAGTAATATGTTTATGTCTGGGCAAGTGGCCTTGCGACGCCACTTAAATTAGCTGTCTGAAAGGCTATAGTTACTGGTTGCATCTTTCCTACATATTCAGAATTCCATAGTTGTTGATAACAAATGAACACTGATTTTTAGGACAAAGATCATTGTGTCCTAGTTGGTTTGTATATACTATATTAAAATTGAAATGTTCACTATGTATCATTGCGATTTGCAGTATACTGAACAAGCTTACCCCGGAGAAATTTGATCTCCTGAAGGGCCAGCTTATTGACGCTGGTATCACATCAGCTGAGATCCTGAAGGTTTTTTTCTTTTTACATCATATTTTTGTTGACTGTAATATTGGCAATTGTCACTGAGACTGAAGTATTTTTGCTTGTAATTCAGGAAGTGATTAAACTAATATTTGATAAAGCGGTTCTTGAACCGACATTTTGCCCCATGTATGCTCAACTGTGTTCTGACCTCAATGAAAAGCTTCTTCCATTCCCGCCCGAGGAATCTGGTGGTAAAGAAATCACTTTTAAGCGAATTCTCTTGAACTACTGCCAAGAGGCATTTGAAGGTGACGACAAATTAAGGGCTGAAATGAGACAGATGACTGGCCGTGACCAAGAGTTGGAGCGAAGGGATAAAGAAAGACTGGTCAAGCTCCGCACTCTTGGGAACATCCGTCTCATTGGGGAGCTTTTGAAGCAGAAGATGGTGCCTAAAAGAATCGTGCATCATATTGTTCAGGTCCTTTATCGATGTCCTTTATCCATTTTTCTGCTGTAAGAAAACTTAGTATAGATTGTTTAATTACACATGGATTTCCTTGGCATCATTTGAATTCTTTCACAGGAACTGCTAGGGCTTGATAATAAGAATTGCCCCGTTGAGGAGAATGTTGAGGCTGTATGTCAGTTCTTCAGTACCATTGGTAAGCTGCTTGATGAGGATCCAATGTCAAGGCGTTTTTTTGATGTTTTCTTCAACCGATTGAAGGAGCTAACCGCAAACCCGCAGCTGGCCCCTCGTCTGAAGTTCATGATCCGTGACGTTCTTGATCTGCGGGCAAACCACTGGGTGCCAAGGCGAGAAGAGGTTTTACTGTCATTTGTACTATTCTTTTGAAAATTAAATCAACTCTATTGTATTTTTAGCATTATACAACAAACAATTCTTTCCTTCGATGGCACAGGTCAAAGCCAAAACCATCACCGAAATTCATTCTGAGGCAGAAAAAAATCTTGGGCTGCGCCCAGGTGCTGCTGCTAGCATTCGAAACCCTCGAGGCATTCTTTCTGGTGCTCAGGGAAATAATAGCCCGGATGGCTATCCAGTCAACCGACCCGGCGCTGGGGGTATGATGCCCGGAATGCCTGCCACCAGGAAGATGCCTGGCATGCCTGGAATTGACACAGACAATTGGGAGGTTCCCAGGAACCGTTCAATGCCAAAGGGTGATCTATCAGCCAGTCAACCAGCTGCAGGACGTTTTCAGTCGCCTCTGACTGGGAAACCAACACAAATGAACTCAAAATATTTACCTCAGGGAACTGCTGGCCTCATTAGTGGTAAAACTAGTGCCCTACTACAGGGCAGTGGTGCCCTTTCCCACCCAACACCCAGCTTTGGTACCACTATGGAGCCTATAGGTCAAATGCATGCAAAGAGTAAGCCTTCTCCATCCCCGACTGTGGGACCCACTCGAGAAAGTCCTGTTCTCCCATCGGCAACTATGAATCCAAATGAACTTCGAAGGAAAACAGTCGCTATCTTGGAGGAATACTTTAGCATCCAGCTCTTGGATGAGGCATTACAGTGCATCGAGGAACTCAAATCCCCATCTTTCCACCAAGAAATCGTGAAGGAAGCAATTTCTCTCGCACTTGAGAAAAGTCCGCCTTGTGTCGTGGCCGTGACAAAGCTCCTGGAGTATTTGTCCGAAAAGAAGGTTCTTATGGTGAGCGATGTAGCAACTGGATTCCTGCTGTATGCTTCGATGCTGTATGATATTGGCATTGATCTACCCAAGGCACCAAATAACTTTGGGGAGATCATGGGGAAATTAGTTTTTACAGGCTTTGTTGACTTCAATGTCATCAAGGAGGTCCTGACAAAGGTGGAAGATGATGAGTTCAGGAAAGCTATATTCAACGCTGCAACAAGAGTCGTGACATCCAACCCCGCTGGGCAAAGGCTGTTGGAAGCACAAGCATCCGATTTTGAGGCCTGCAGGTGCCTTCTCTAGTTTGCAGATGTTTCCTTGCCCCGAGTCGTTTCAAGTGTTATGTTCTGCCACATTTTCGACAATCCCGTTGTTATTTTCATCTCGTGTTTTTATCACATATCCTCCCGGTATTGAGGGAACTACCAGTTTTTTACGACATGTGACAGTTGGAGCTGTGAAGAACAGGTGATTTTTATCTGACTTTGTATATTTTCTCCTAGGTGTCACAGTATTGATTTCTATTTTTCCCCCTCGAAAGCAAAGTTTTAAGCATAATGCCATGGATTTTGCTCTGAAGCATGGTGAAATTTGTAATGTTGCTTTAGATAAATGTCGCCTTAAAAGGACCCAGCTACTTCTTTTCTACTCGATTAGTGTTCTTTCAATTGATGTTAAAACGCTTCCCAGATGAGTCAAATGTTGTTTCTTTACTGTTGGGGCTAGCTTATGGATGCGCTTTGCCACTGTCATGTCACTTTTACTGTTGCTTATCTTTGCATTTACTTTAATTTCTGGAATATTTGCCTCCTTTTCTTGATGCCGTATACTCGGTTTAACTCTAAGATTTGGCAGTTTGGAAGATAATATATATAGGTAAATTTTTAGAAGCTGTATTTGTGGAGGACAAAATGAAGGAATGACGCCCGAGCATATGGGAAAATATAAGTTAATTGCTGTTAGATGAAAGAAAAAAAGAGGTAGATCGGTGAAGAAATACTTTGAAGCTCTTTTTTATTTTCATCGGGTATTAAAATAAATTGAGTAGAATTGTTGAAATAGATTTATACAGTTGATTCTGTTTAGTTTATGGAAGTTTTGCCCTGGTGAAGTGATAAGGTGCTGTTATTGCTAAGCTAGTCAAGACATGGGGACAATACTATATGTCATCTGCTGCTTAGCCTCGAGCCTGTGCCCGATAGCTTAACAAGGCAACTCTTATGGGGCCTAAGACGGCTACAAAAAAGGCTCACCTAACACCAAATACCTAAGGAAAAAAATTGTACGGACACTAGGAACAGTTGAGACAGAAGAGACTGGAAAGAAAGACAGTCAGACTGATTTATTTGAAGACAGAATAATACCTTAGGACTTATTAA
>JAODPA010001266.1:1606-14207 GCA_025585075.1 Nepenthes mirabilis | reverse complement strand
AGCTTATTAATTTATTTAATAATTTAAATATTAGAGACGTATCAAATTTAAATTAATTAAAAAACATACGAAGGTAGTTCTGAATCTATATTTTTAAAATTTTTTGACGTGCTAAAATCATAAGATGAAGGTATACCCTGGCCGTGCCGGCGACAGGCTTCCCGCCATTCCCCGCTGTACTATCGAAGTCGAAAAAGCTAGTAGCGGTCGCTTTCTCCTTCTGCCTCTCGATCCCAGCTTTGAATCCGTTCATCGAGCTGAAAGTAGCTCTCCTTTTCATTTGAGCAAATCACTATTCTAATTGCAGGTTCTCCCTCCCTCCCTTCCTCTCTCTTTCTCTCGAATTTGAATTTGGTACATTAACTGATAATCTGCGCAATGATCGCAGATATATATATATTTTTCGAGAAATTCTAAGGGATACTTTATTAGTATCTTCGGAAGATTGCTTTTTATTTCAGGTTCATGTGCTCGCTGACATTTTCGAGCTTTTTTTTTTTTTTCGCTTGAACTTAATGCAATCTCAGTTCATTACCACAAAAGGTGATATAATCTCGGGGTAAGTTGGTTTTTCTTCTGCAAGTATGTTATTGCTCCGGTGATTTGTTGAATGTTTTGTTTATCTTTGGTCAATTGGGTTTTGAGCAATTCGAAGCCCTAAAATTTAACAAATTTCCTTGTCATTTCCGTGTAGGGAGACATGTACGATCTTTTTTGTTTGCTTGGCATGCAATTTTAAAATTGGTATCACATGCTGTATATGTCGTTAGATATGTGCATTTATGAAATCTGAGGTACTATTCGTCATTTTTTCTCTCCGGGTGCTACGAAAGGTAAAGAACAGAGAGATGCTTATATGTCTGAATGACTGCTATCCAATTCAGTTATTGACATTTCTTCAGGAGAATAATCATCTTTTTGATTTCGTATCTGCTAGTTTTCGGAAGCCTATTCAAAACATTTTGAAACGGCATATAGATCTGTATCTTTTTCTTTTTCTTTCTTTTTTTAATAGCACCTTATATTTACCCATGCAATTAAGTTTTTGTATAATGCTTTTTAATGAAAAAATTTTGACCCTTAGTTCGCCTTTCACAGCAGAAGATAACCTCCGCAGACAAGTGACAACTACAACTGAACTGCCGCAATCTTTATTTTTGTATCACAAGTCCAAATTTGTTGAAGCGTACGCCAAAACTTGCTGTGTGCTTAGCGAATCTTGTTTGTGCCAGTTGCAAATTTTGGTACATCCAGCAGATTCTGTATATATTTTAATTCTTTGAGACCAGGCATCTTGATTTTTTCTTCTCAAGGTTAGATATGAATCATTTTAACCTTCCAAGTCCTCCCAACTTTTAGATCTTTCTATAAGCCATCACATGCCAGGAAGTTCCAACATTTAATGAATTGTGATTGGATGGACATCTAATTAGATCAGAGCTTTACTTTAAGTATTTTTGGGTTTTGTAAAGATTAAGTAGTGTGGGATGGGTCATTCTCACGTGAGTCCCAAGTTCATGTTTACTTCGATGGAGTCAAAGTAAGTGTCTCACTTCAGTTGGACTAAAGAAGGTAGTTGGGACAAATGGTAAACCATTTTTTTGGAAACATTCCTATAATAAATTCCCCAGAAACTTCACTAATAAATGGAATATAGAGAATCGTGATCAATCAAATTATGCAAACTCTTGTTTGATAGCCAAAAACTGCTACCACGCATGTTTTCTCTATTTAAAGAGTCTAAGAACTACAAGCTTGGGCATACTCAATGCTCTGGAATTCAAAGTGATATAATTCGTAAACACAGAGGGTGTACAAACTTAAACTATGGAGAAAAACACATAGGAACAGCTTTGTAAACACTAAAAGTGAGAGAAAATGATATTCGTTTTACTTGTGCAAATTGTTGTATTTCACTATTTGGAGTGGTAGACGTTGTATATTTGACCCATTATCATTATAGTGGAATATATTTGGACTTTGTGTTTTGTGGATTTTTCCTTTTATTTTGAAGAATTTTCCATATAAAATTTTTTGTGTTGTGTTTGTCATGTTTTTTTGCCGTATTGTTCTTAGTTCATTCCATTTTCTGTTCACCATTAGGGATTTGAAATTCTACATCACTTGTCAGTCTTAGTAAAGACTGGTATCAAAGCCAGCACTAGATTTTCTGGTCACAGAAAGGTTCCTAAAAATTGGAGGACGCTAGTAGTAATCATGTCATGTTCATATTGACAGTTTCAAACTACTCAATATGAAATTCGAGAATGGAGGACATTCTCTTTTGTACAGATTTGTACAAACTGATTGAGGGGGAGAGTGCCAAGCCCGGTGAAAACACTTCCAAGGAGTGGGAGCAGATGAACCAGAAGATTGTTGGTTATATCCTTCAATGGACAAACAGCAATGTTCCAGTACATCATGAAGGAAACAGATGCTTGGGCTCCATGGAAGAAGCTGGCCGACCAGACCTCTCAAAATAAGGTCTTTGTGGTCAAAAGGCTTGTAAATCTTGGGTATAAAAATGGGACCTCTTTGGTGGAACATCTCAACATTTTCAACTTTCGAAAAGTGATAGCGAATAATACATAAATCAAGCTACATATCACTTACCAAATAATGCATGACTTGAATTTCAAATCTGAATTTTTTTCATGCATGAGCTTATGGCTAACGTACCATAAAATGTTTCAAAGGGAATTCAGCAAGTAAGATAAGCAAGATTTATTTAACTCGGTGAAAAAAAATCAAGATAAGATCTTTAAAGATATTGCAAGAAAGTCATCAAACAAAATAATCACAATCAATTAAGAAAATGGAAGATATCACACTTGCTTCAAATGTGAATTTACGGAAATCCTTTTAAAATGATTTTCATTTCAATTAATTTTGGCTCCAAATAATTTGAATTCAAAACAAATGGCACAAGTAAATCAGATAAAAAACGTGATCTAGCAAATTTGTAATTATTTTGTCACCAAAATTCAATCTGTGATGATCAAAAAATTTGTTGTGGATATGATGCCAACTTGACAACAAAATATGTGTAATCATGAGCTTTAAACATTCAGATGAAGTTAAAGTGTAGTAAATCTAAGAAAGTAGAGTTGTGGTCATCATTAAAATGGACAAGTAATAAAGAGGCAAATAGATTCTACACTAAGCACACATGGGATCTGAGTTATTTTTCTTATTTTTCTTTCTGGGGATCTATGAAAAGCGTATAAGAGGGATCCAATTCAGCAATTGGAATTTGTTCATTCAAATCGTCATTCCGTGGGTTTCAGATCTGCTAATTTGTGCAGCTTATTCAACAACTTGGAGATTGCATTTTGATCAGCATCTTCTTATAGAACCACAATTGATGATGAATCAAGTTGTCGTACAATGCATTTGAACAAATTTGACCTTGTAGTTAGCATTTTATAACACAAGATAACCCCCATAAAGAAGTTAGAGGTGAAATTGAAATATCATAATCTTCATTTGTTCAGAACAACTCATGATAGAATTTGTCAGCAAATCATCATTCTATAAAATTCAGATCTGCTAAATTCTTCAGAATCAGCTTATTTAACAAAATTGGAAATTGCATAAGGATCAGCTTCCTTTTATAGAGCCTCATATTTGCTGGTAAAGTTAAGTTGCTATAAAATGTTTTTTGAAGAAATTCAGCCTTATAGTTGGCCTTCTAAAGCACAGATAACCCCACGGACAAGGGCAATTGAAATGTGATAATCTTTATTTCAGCACAAGTCCTAAATAGTTCATTTTGTTGGATAAGTCTTAATATGTTCGAGCATAACCATTACAAAACTGGTAGCCTCTTATTGATAGTTGGAAATCACAGGTGTCTCTCAGTTTTTGTTATGGATTGATACTTTAAGCCAAGAGCATCTTCATTTTACCTTCACAAGGCTAAGAAAGTGATTAGTTTTATGTTTTACATCCTCCTATCTTTGGATTCATCTTGTTAGCCATCACATGCCAGTAAGTGCCATCATGGCAAACAATTGTGGTTGTAGTAGACATCTTTATGTATGACATCTTTACTTTTGGAATGTTTTTGGTCATGTAAAAGAGAATTTGTGGCCAATCCAAACTAGAAACACTGATGGTTGAACGATATTGAAAATTTGTCATCTTATTCTGCATATCTGAGCTCTTTACATTTTGGGTTAAGAATGGATTTTATTTGTCTTAACTATCCTCTCAGGCTGATGGCTGTGTATTTTCATGTGATATTGATCCCCTAGCGCTGTTCTTAATTATGGCTTTCAGCCATGAGTCCTTACTGATGGAAAGATTTTTAGGAAATAATTTAAAACAAAGAACAACTTCTCAAATAGGGTAGAATGCTTGTATTTGAATTTATTAGAGACTAACAGGGGAAATAGAGGCTGTTACAACTGGGGAAAGTAGTGGAATGAATCTACTGTAAATAGAAAACAAAGGAATTGGGGTTTTGGGGATGAATCTGCCAAGAGGAAAACAAACGGATGGGATAATGTATTGCCAAAGGATAGGATAATCTTTCTTGAGGGGGATTATAAAATGGAAAGGGACTCATTTGACCAATTAAACTCTTCTTCCTAAATAGGAAAAATTTATTTTCTTTTTACTCTAGTCTATGTACAAATGAAAACAACATCCTAATTTGAAGGGGATGGGGCTGCTGTTTCATGGGGAAAGGAAAACTGCCAAGGCAATGAATTCGGGCCACCCAAGGAGGCTTGAAGATATCCATGAGCCTAGGGACTAGCCCGCTGGAATTAAGGGCCCTGGATGGTGATGCTTTCTCTTTTGGAACCCTCCACTTGTTGGAATTATTCATCTCTTGGTAAGTTTTTGATTGCTTGGAACTCCTCCTTATCTAATGGCAGAGATTGGAGTTAGCTCTTTCTTTGTTAGAGTTTGAAGGATTGGAAATTTGCCTAGCATTAATTTCAGGGCTTGACTCATCCTTAGAACATGGCCTTGTGCAAGTGGTTGGGGGAGCGGCTTGATTCTATCACTATTGTGTCCATTATTAACATCTTCTCCAACACTTGGAAAAAAAATTGTCCTCGAGTTTTAGAGCGTCACATCTTCCCATACTTCCAGAAGGAGTGCTTTTGGATTTTTTGACTCGTGTTGTGGATGATCTTCACACCTCAGAACATCCACAGAAAAATCCGCATGGAATTCGGCTTCCTTAGTATTCAAGAAAATTTGGTCGGCAAGGAAGACTTTGGCGGGTTTCACCTTCTTCAATTTCTATAGGCATATGGGCTGATTCATCAAACAAGGTGATATAACTGTCATCTACTTTTGGTTGGCAGATTTGAGGACTTGCACACCCCAATCTCAGCTCATCATTTGTTGGCATGCAAACTTCCTTGTTGGGCATGGTTGATCTCGTCTCTTCAATTGGCACACAAGCATCATTGTGGTTATCATGTTCCACAATCTCTTGGTTAGGAACATCATCGTTGTGTGACTCGGTTTCCACAAATTTGGTGATCTGGTTCAATTCCTCAGCAAAGGTAAATCTGATTTTGGTTCTTTTTGTCGGGCAGGCACAGGCTAGGTGGCCCACCCTTCCACAAAAGAAATATTCAACTTTTTCGATGGGTCTTTTGCAGTTTTTGACTGTTGGGTTGCTAGCACCCCCAACCAAGTCATTATCTTTTTCTTGCTTGGCAGAAAATTAGACGGATTTGTTGTGGCCGATAGCTCAATTAGTCCTTAGAGGGGTGTCTCTTGGTCTCTTGTGATTTAGGACGAGAAGGTAATCAAAAGGTGAGTACCTCTCATCAAACTTTTCCTTCATGTCAGTCCAAGTGGTGACCAAGGGATCTCATCTTCTTTCACGGCTGTTTTTGTTACATTGTCACCAAATCAGGGTGGCTGTTTTGTGTTTTGCAGAGGTGAACTGCAATTTCCTATCTTCTGTCATATTCTTCAATTTAAAGTAATGTTCCAAGTAGGCAATACAGTTGATGTAGGCTTTATGATTAAATTTGCCATCAAAATCAGAAATATCCATATGGGTCAATGGTGCATGCAGCTGTTACTTGGAAATGGGATAGGAGCTGGAATTCCCCCAATTTTGGTTCTCAGGCGCCTTGCTTGGCACCAATGAATCGTCGGTCTTTTGGGGGATTGCATTGTGGCATCCTAAGGAGGATTTTGTCCAATTTTCTCCACATATCGGAAGTAGATTGCCTTAGTTTATGGCATCCATATTTTGAAATTAATATCAGGCATGGTCGCACTTTGCCGTTTTAGCTTCATAATTCTGGAGCCATAATCTTTTTTGATATCAATTGACACTGGAAAGATTTTTTGTACCTAATTGGAAAAAAAAAAAAAAAAGAACAACTTCTCAAATAGGGTGAACTGTTTGTATTTGAATTAATTAGAGACTTCAGGGGGAAATAGAGGGTGTTACAACTTGGGAAAGTGGTGGAATGAATCTATTGTATATAGAAAACAAAGGAAATGGAGCTATGGGGATGAATTTGCCGAGAGAAAAACAAAAGGATGGGATAATATATTGTCGTAAGATAGGATAATGGTTTTAGAGGGAGATTATAAAATGGAAAGGGACTTATTCAACGTTTTAATGATCTACCTAGGGACTTACTCACCGTAGGATATTGGGACTCACTCGTCAATTGGAGGATTAAAGACTCGTTAAGAAATAAAACTATTCTTCCTAAACAGGAAATATTTCATATCTTTTAACTCTAGCCTACCTATAAATGAAAAAAAATCCTAATTTAAAGAGCAGGGAGCTTTTGTGCCATGGGGAAAGGAAAACTGCCGAGGGATGAATTTGGGCCACCCAAGGAGGCTTGAAAACATCCACAAGCCTTGGGTCTAGCCAGCTGGAATTAGGAGCCTTGGGTGGTGATGCTTTCTCTTTTGGGTACCCTCCACTTGTTGGAGTTATACCTCTCTTGATAAGTGTTTGATTGATTCGAACCCCTTCATTAATGGTAAAGATTAGAATTATCTCCTTCTTGGTAAGAGTTTAAATGACTGGAAATTCACCTAGCATTAACATCAGGGCTTGACTCATCCTTGAACGTGGCCTTGTGCAAGTGGTTCGGGAAGAGGCTTGGTTCTGTCGTTATTGTGTCTGTAACATGCTTCATATGCATTAGAGCTATGAAAAAGCCAACCAAGCATCATTGCTCAGCATTGAGCACTGAATTGTCGTGCCTTACTTATCTAGTCATGTTTCATCTCAAGTCTGGTGCTTGTTTAGATGAAGTCACATAAACCCATTTCTTTTGTTTTCAAAAGTTCAAACTAGCCGGTGCAGAGGAATCTTAGAGGCCCTCTGTGAAATGACAAGTTATCATATTCTGCAGGTTGTTTTGGGTTCTAAGTATGATTGGTATTGAATATATTTTTCCCTCTGTAGGTTGAAATGAGATGCAATGCATGCTGGAGAGAATTGGAAGGTCAAGCTGTTTCGACCAGATGTGGACACCTCTTGTGTATCCTCGTGGCATAGAACTTGTCAATTTTGGCCTTTGTTGTTATTTTTTTCTGAACAATATTGTGCCCTTCCTTCTCTTCTCCTGAGGTTGCTGTGGTCAGCCATCATGTTCTTAACATTGTAATAAGGCACAGAAGATGCTAGCAAGATCCTAAGCAGTGATGGAGCATGCCCTATTTGTGATGAAGTGCTATCTAAGGGGTAAGCAGCATTTAATGGTGATGGTTTTCGAGTTAATTAAATGTGGTTTGCATTCTGTACTTAATTGTAGTATCAGTCAGGTCATGGGACTCCTGAAGTCAGATTCTTTCTTCTGACATTTCATCCATTTATCCCTATTTTCTATCGATGTTTCTGAGAGGCGTTGGGGAGTATACTGCATTAGTTGCATTGTCTATCTTCCTCATCGTTGATAAGCTATACTATAGTTTAAGGGTCACATCAGATGGTCACTGGATAGAAAATTTTTAACTTGTTGGCATCTAACACTAGCGTTGCATTCTCTCTGCTCTAGTTGTTGCCTAAGAAGCACCAACATTTTGGATCTTTTTATTATTTTTCTTTGACTCTGACATGCTGCAGCATATTTTGGACCCAGACTATTTTGTGACGTTTAAAAAATAAAAATTTTAATATATATTAAAGAAAATTGGACTATTTTGTAATTTAGAAATAATTAAAGCCCTAAGCCCTCGTCATTTTTTTTTAATTATGTGAGGTATGTTATTGGACATTTCTTTATATTGGCTCATTTACATATATTTTTTTCCATCAGTTTTTTTTAGATGATAAAAAAAGGAATATGCATTTTTTATTTATATCTTAGTATAAAATAGTGGTATTGAATATTACGTTAGTGTCCATGCTTCTTAGGTTGCTGCTTTTGAGGAATTCCAATTGGTGGCTGCAAATTCATCCAGGAATCTGAAAATACATTTCATAATGTTGCTTTGCCAAATGATCTTCTTTTTTGCTGAATATATATATATATTTCCACTTGTCAGCCTTATAAAACCTGTGGATATCAATCCAAATGACGAGTGGACAAATGTAAGCAGCACTTCCCAAGATCTCTTTATTGTCAGCAGCTTATTTAAAAGCAATTTGATGCTATGTTTTGGAGTTTTCAGCTTCTGCTGCTTCTTAAGCTTGTCAATCTGATGTTTTCATTTTTGTTTTGGTTCGAAGTAACAGTGCACCTGATGTTTTCATTATCCAACTTGCAGATGGCAATGGTTGGCTTAGCTCCACAAATTCGTATCCTAAAAAATACTCCCAAAAATTCTACGAACATCATAGTACTAACTATATGGGATGCTGCTATCTAATAAGGCAGTCTCTCACTCATTATATAATATAGTTAGAGAATCGGATACCACTGTCTAATAATAGCTTCTCGTATCTCGTAAAGATGAAAGTCTCATTCCTTTAGTTACTAATAGTAGATAAACTAAGAAAATTTGTTTCATTTTCAAAGGAAACATCCTTTTGGTGACTTTTTGGTCTAAAGTGGATGAAGAAACTGAAGGGTCATATTCTGGGATTCATAAAACTAACTTATGAGAGTTTGAAAATGTGGTAGAGCCAAAATTTTTATCAAGAGAGCCTGGTTCTCCCGGCCATGAATGGCTCTGGCTTCATCAAGCCTAGTGCTTTGGTTTCCTCCACTTCAGTCATTAGAGTTACTGCCCATAGAAGAAGTTTCAGTATCCATTTTGGTAGGCGTACCAACTAGGTTTATCAACTAATGGATTAGAACAACCAGAAGAATTCAAACTCTCATATTTGTATATAAGTTTGTACTTGTTTCCTTGGAGCGTGAATGATTTCTTTCCGAGGTCAGTCCGTACTTCACTCGTTGTGTCAAGAGAGTAGTAGTATATCATTCAAGTATTACCTATGGAACAGTACAAGGCTAATGAAAGACTTGGTCTTGGATAGGCAATATCTCTACTCGAGTGCAAACCTACATGATCTTGTTACATTTTATATTGAAAGAGACTCTTAGTACAACAAAAGAATAGTCATAGTCTGACCTGTTGAACACAAGTATGAACTATGGAAATAGATTCTTACATATTTCAGTGTAAGACTGTGTATAATATATTAAAAATTAATACAACTCTTCCTTAGAACCACTTATAGGGAGAGCTTTCATCCACCCACCTGTCCCTTTTTCATCTATATTTTATAATGTAATCTTCTATGTGAAATACTTTTTTTTTTTGTGTCTTTCCTGAGACAATCCTAGTGATGAAGAGTGCATACAAAAGTGTCATGTTCTATATTGGGCAAAAGGAAATCGAGATGCAATTCAAAATGAGCAAGATTGTGGCACAATGCCGGCAGAAATGTGAGGCCATGCAAGCAAAGTTCGCTGAGAAAATGGAGCAGCTGCATACTGCGTACCAGAAAATGGGCAAGAGGTGTCAGATAATGGAACAGGAAATTGAAAACTTGTCAAAGGATAAGCAGGAGCTACAAGAAAAGTTTGCTGAAAAATCAAGGCAAGTCTTCAACACTTTTTTATGCTTCTCAGAATCATTAACTTGCACTTGAATAATTTGAAAATGTTGCTAATGATGCCCCAGGCAGAAGAGGAAACTTGATGAGATGTATGATCAGTTAAGAAGTGAGTTTGAGTCGGTGAAGCGTTCAGCCATCCAACCAGCAAGCCATTTCCATCCCCGAGCTGAGTCTGATCTCTTCTCCCACCCAAGCAACATGTTGGATAATAGAGACTCAACAAGAAGAGGTAATTAATCCTTTGCGATGAGTGATAGATGATTAGAGGCTCCATCTCTATCAACACAATGTTAACGAATAAATTAACCATTGTGAACGAGTCAATTATTGTTGGTAGGTATGACTATGAGGCACAACAGGGCAGGGCATTTTGTCAATTACCCTTCCCACCCCATTGAAAATTGGGGTGGGATCGAAGCGGGGAACTAATTTTGTGTTGGCTGCGGAGTGGGGATGGTTATCATCGTTTAGAAGTATTTTTATTTTAAAATTTTAAAAATCGTTAAAAAATATATATTATTGTTAAGTGTGACCCAAATTTATTTTGTATAACCGGCCCATTTTAAAACTCGACCCGAAAAGTTTGTAGTGTGACTTGATATGAATCTAAATGGTGTTGGGTTTGGTCACTCCCTTGTAGGATAATTTAACAAATGGAATGTCATCGAATGTTGCACAGGGCTTATGCGATGTGTTGCAAACTGACTGTAGCAAAGGACCATGGACGACTAGTGGTATCAAAGACCGACGACTTTGCACGGTTGTGGTCTACGGACTTGTGCGCTGAGAAAGACCCGAGGACTTGTGCACAGGAGATAGTCCGCAGACTGGTGTGCAGGAAAAGGGCCGAGGATTTTGTGGAGATAAGGCCTGTGGAATTCCTAAAGTAGGCAATTGCCGGAGTGACAATTGCTGGAATGGCCAAACGGCAAAGTGGGCATTCGGCGGAGTCGCCAAATGGCGAAGTGGATTCACTAGCGGAGCGCCAAATGGCGGAGTGGATTCACTAGCGGAGTGGAGTGACTTTGCAGGTGGAGTGATCTACTGGTAGAGTGATTTTGCGGACGGAGTGACTTTGCTGGTGGAGTGGATCATTTGCCAGAGTGGAGCACTGATGGAGTGGTTCCACGGGCGAAGTGGACTTCGCGGACGGATTTGCACGGACGGAGTGATGCACAGTCGGAGTGGATTTGCGGACATAGTGATGCCGGAGGATAGCTAGCCGGTCAACAGGAGGTTGACCGACCAAGAGAAGAATCCGGTCAATGGGGAGGTTGACCGGCTGTGACTACTGCAGAATTGGTGGCAATTGTCTCAGAACTGATAGTTAACTTTCAGAGTTGACAGTTTACAGAGCTGTAGAGCATACGCCGAAAGTTGACTTGCAGAGCACACGTGCAAGCAACAGGACATGGGTCTTTTGTAGAAAGCTTGGGAATTGGTCAAGGTGCAGAAATGATAGTGACAGCGTGACAGATCATTTGTAAGATGGCCAGTTGAGTAGATGGGATCTGGTAGAGCTGGGTCATTATAAAAGCGCACTAGGAGTTTTAGAGGGAGTGTGCAAGGTACCAAAGTGGGGGTGAGAAATCACCAGGAGAGTGCTAGCCTCAAATACCGAAAGGCAAGGGCGCTGTGCGCCTGGCCGCATGTGTGTGGGGGTAAAACGGGAGGTTATCATTTCACCACACTTATAAAATATGTGAGTGGAAGGCACCACCAGTAAGTGTAAGGAGAGAAAGAAAAACAGAGAGTTAAGACTGAATGAGAGCTTCCTTGTTTACTTTAGGTGACTGTTTTTCTTGTTTTGTTCTCGGGTGTGTAGCGAGTATTCCGTATTGAGATTTTTTGTAACCTATTTTATATAGTGGAATATCTAACGGAGTTTGTCATGCGATTTTTCCCTTCGATTTGTGAAGGACTTTCTAGTCAATAAATTTTAATATTTTTCATGAATATAGACAATATACTTAAAAATTTAAGAAAATTTGTGAAAGAATTACATGCATGCAAGCCAAATATCAAAGGGAACACGGATGAGTAGTTGTATAAAACTAAAAAGTATGAAAAAACTCTTATTTTAGGCAGGTATGAGGAAAAATTTTAGAAATTTTAGTAAATAAGTGAATAAATAAGTTTATAATTTACTTATCTTGATTTAAATTTAAATAATTGTTGAGGTTTAAGCTCTAAAATTTCTTTTTTTTTCTTTTTCTTCCTTTTCTCCTCTTCTCTTTTTTTTTTTCTTTGAAAACTTGAATGAATGGGCTAAAAATTGGCAAAATTCTCTTTGGAAACTTGTGTAAGTACTAGTCATGCATATATCAAACTTTATGCCCAAATCAAGATAGCGCACAGGCACTCATCAGGTGTAGAGATATTGTTTTAAAGATATTCATGTGTAATTCATACACCCACCAGGAGCCTTCTTGAATCATTTTATATTACAGTCTTTTACTTAACTTTTAATTCAAATCCTCAATTAGCCTTGATAATTCTCCAATTTACTTCAATTCATAATTATTATAGGTTCATGAGATTATCAATAATAAAAATATGAGATTTAAATACTATGATTTATAT
>JAODPA010001255.1:0-14208 GCA_025585075.1 Nepenthes mirabilis | reverse complement strand
GCTTTATTTGATATAATTTTAAATATCTGAACCGTATTAAATATTATGATATTATCCTATTATATATATGATGGTATATCAGAAATAGGCTGACCCCAAAAAGTCAACAAAGGCTCAAAACGATGGTCAACACTCTAACGGCCGAATTGGAGAACAGGCCCAAAAGCTGAAAAGCCCAGGACGGTCAACGTTGACGTTGACCGTCCAGGCGGCCAACTTTCTAGCAGACGGTCAACTCAATCGTTGACCGTCCGCGTTGCGCGTATTGGGCCCAAAGAGACTTTTCTACAGTAGTTGGCCTAGTCCACTCAGGCCCACAGCCCACCAGGCGGCTAATAACAAAAATCCTCCATAAGGGCGGCCAACAATCACACAGACGGTCAACTCAAACGTTGACCGTCTGCGTTGTCCACGTTGGGCCCTAAGGAGCCCTCCTACAGTGACGAGTCTGGCCCATTTAGGCCCACAAATTATCAAAAGGCCAACAACGATTTTCCAAGGATATTCCACAATCCCAACTGGCGCCAAAAAGAATATTGACAATATTGGCGCCTCCCATATAAGCAAGGCGCCAGATTTTTTTCAAATCTTTGCCAGCCCAAGCTTTCCAACGGTAACATGCACAGAAGGAAGGTGTCCGGTTTAGAAAACTGTTGGCCGCCTCAGAAGGAAACTATCATGTATGATTTGGCAACTGGCGCCGGCTCCTAAAAGAAAATCAGCTAGCAGATCATGGAGGCAATCCCTCCTTCCAAAGGAGGAGGATCGCCCTCTTCACCATAAAAGAAACCCTGGATTCACCATCCAGGGCACGTTTTCAACCACCTTCTCAATTGCATACGCTTTCTGTAGTACGAACGAGTGCTCTCAGAAATCTGCTTTCTCAGCCATCAACATTCTCCAGTAACCCTAAGGCAACCAGCGAGCCATCATGGCCGTTTACTACCTTTCTACCTTCCAGATCCAAGAAGACCTCACGCCTCTCTTATATCTGGATCAAACACTCTTTATGTACCTCTTTTTCTCTGAACTTCAGTTTCTTTCTCTAGAAAACTGTTTTACTGATTTGAGCGTCGGAGTATTTTCGGTGGGATAATTTTTCGCTGAATACGCTGACCTCCTGTTCTGTTTAGTGGTGTGCAGGATCCAACTCAGGGAACGGAGCAGGAGCCACGACAAGAGGATCATTCGAATCTGTTCAAAGTTCGGATCCAGAGACGCATCATTGGTGCCGTCTGTGGGAAACGCTTACAAAAGTAAACCACAAAATCTGCACAAACTCTCTCTCTGTCACCTTCTGATCCTGCAATGGTGAACACGAGAGCCCAAACTAGCGACCCCGCTAGAGATGCTGCTAACCCCGACCAGAACCACGCTGCTGGTGCTATGGTCAACGGGGCCACGGGCGGAGTTCCATCGCCTTACTTTCAACTACTGGGGGAGCAGATGTAGGACAACAATTGCTTGTTCCAGTCACTTTGCACCCAGAACGAGCAACGACAGCAGGCGGCTCCACCAATAGCCATCCCTACCCCTGCCACCAAAAGGGGTGGCCAAAGGAAGAAGAAGCCGACCAAAAGGCCCACAAAAGTTGGAGACAATCCGGCTCCAACGTCCTCCAACGTTCCTGGCCAGAACAGGCCTGTGGAACGCTCTGGGAGTACGTCTCCACCAGAAAACCCATAGAGAAGAAATCCCCGATACTCTCGGGCAGAAGACAACAACGCAATCCAGGAGCGAGCCTCCAGGACTGCCAGGTCCACTGGAGGCAGTAGCAGATCGGCTGCTGAACCCACTAGGGACAAGATAGAGTTGAGGGATTACCTCAACTCCAAACGATCAGCAAACGTCGCTCGCGCCAATCCGCGGGTGGACAAGATCTAGAACGGTGTGTTCCAAGAGGAGCGCGCCATTGACTTGGACCGATCTCCTTTCACTGCGAAGTTCCTGAGCCGTCCACTACCGTCAAAGTTCAAGATGCCGTCCCTTGACTTATATGATGGGGCCAGTGATCCAGTTGACCACCTGGATCACTTCCGCACCCATCTGAGTCTACAAGGGCTGGAAGACTCAACGATGTGCCGCTGCTTTCCATTCACGCTAAAGGGAGACGCTCGAATCTGGTTCCATCACCTCCCTTTAGGTACCATCAGCAGTTTCCGTGAACTCAGAGATCTCTTCCTGGCTCAGTATGCCTCGAGCCGATGGGAATAGAAATTGCCGTGGCATCTTTCCCACATAAAGCAGAAACCGGGAGAGAACCCACGGCGTTTCCTGGATCGTTTCGTGGCGGAGGCCAGAAGGATCCTCAGGATTACAGAGGAGATGAAGTTGGGCAGTTTCATCTCTGCACTTACTTACGGTGACTTTTTCAAGTACCTTGCCCACAAAAATTCTCAAACTTTCCGAGAAGCAGAATCCATCACTAGGGCGTATGCTGTAGCAGAAGAGGCCAACGAGGCAAAACGTCCAGAGCGGACGGATCAACCTCGGCCGTTCCCTGGTGAAAGGAAGAGAAAGTACAGCGGCAGATAACATTCCCGCCAGAAGCAGCGGCGGATTGGGCCCCCAGAACGCAGAGACTATGGACCTACTAGTTTCACACCTCTGACGGACGCGCGCGCCAACGTTCTTATGCAAATCCGTGAAGAAAAGTTCCTGAAGTGGCCCAAACCGCTGAAGAAGGACTTTGAAAACCAGTCAAAGTACTGTGACTTCCATCGTTCTGCTGGCCATTCGACTGATGACTACAAGACACTACAAAGGGAGATCGAAGATCTAATTCGCAGTGGCCACCTCACGAAATTTGTTAGAGGCCTGGGGCAGAGCTCAGGAGCGGCTGTTGAAGAGGGGCAGGAGCAGATTCCACATCGAAACAGGATTGCGGCGGGGGTGGTTAATATGGTCACCACCCGACCTGCCAAGAACCCGGCTGACAGCAAGGAGCAGCAAACTGGGAGGAAGAAGCAGCGCACAGTAGACAATACGATTAGCTACAGTGATAGTGACTCAACTCATGTAGTGTCCCCCCATGCTGACCCCCTTGTTATATTAGCACTCATTTCAGACAGCAGTTCGGACTACCAGCTGAAACGAGTCTTTATCGATAATGAAAGTTCTAAAGATTTGCTTTATTTGGATGCCTTCTTTAAGTTAGGTCTAAAAAAGAACCAACTAAAATCGGCCGAGGGCCCATTATACGGCATTGACAACGAACCAGTGCCCGTTCAGGGGACTATCCAATTGGAAGTTACCTTAGGGACGTATCCAAAGACAGCAAGTCGCACACTTACCTTTCTAATGGTCGACCTGCCCTCTGTTTACAACGCGATACTAGGCAAGCCGTGCCTGACAGTGTTTGGGGCGGTCACCTCAATTCCACACCTCAAAATAAAGTTCCCGACACCATACGGCGTGGGAGAGGAGTTGGGCGACCAAATAATCGGGCGGACATGCCACATGTCCCAAATTGTCCCTAGCGGCAGCCCTGGCACGATGGGAGAACTCGATCATCGAGACGAGACCACCCTACAGTAAGCACAGTCTGGTGAAGCCACAGATCTGGTCCCACTGAATCCGAAGGAATCGGAAAAGTATGTGCAGATTGGCGGCTCACTCACTGGCACACTGCGCACTGAACTGATTGCGTTCCTATAACGGAACGCCGACATATTCGCTTGGACTCCCGCAGACATGCCCGGGATTTCGGCTGAGGTGATGGTTCACAAGTTGAGCCTCGATCCTGGTCGGAAGCCGATTAGGCAGAAGCGGAGAAACCACTCCACAGAGAAGCTGATCACCATCCGAGAGGAGGTGAAGAAGCTGCTGGATGCAGGGTTTTTTAGAGAAGTCTAGTACCCAGATTGGCTTTCAAATGTCGTCCTGGTTAAAAAGAGCAACGAAAAATGGCAAATGTGCGTCGATTTTATCGATGTCAACAAGGCCTGCCCGAAAGATAGTTTTTCCTTACCCAGGATTGACCTACTGGTTGACTCCACGGTCAGACATGAGCTGCTCAGCTTCATGGACACCTATTCGGGTTACAACCAGATTCGAATGAGTCCGGAGGACGAGGAACATATATCGTTCATGACGGACCAGGGCACCTACTGCTACAAAGTGATACCCTTCGGACTAAAAAACGCTGAAGCTACTTACCAGAGACTGGTCAACAAGATGTTCGAAAAACAGATTTGTCGCAACATGGAGGTCTACGTTGACGATATGCCCGTCAAGAGCAGAGTCACTGGCGACCACATACGTGACCTGAAAGAGTCGTTTGAGGTGCTCCGCCAGCACCAAATTAAATTAAATCCAGCCAAGTGTGTCTTCGGGGTGGCCTCCGGGAAGTTCTTGGGTTTCATCGTCTCCCAGAGGGAGATCAAGGAAAATCCAGAAAAGATCAAGGCCCTTGCTGACATGGCTCCCCCACGGAGCGTCAAAGACATCCAACGATTGACTGGGCAGCTGGTAGCTTTGTCCCGCTTCCTCGCGAAATCTGGAGACAAGTACCATCCTTTCTTTAAAGCTTTGAGAGAAACGAAATCCAATGGATTCCAGTGGACGGCTGACTGCCAGTCCGCCTTCGACGAATTAAAGCAGTATCTGGCCAGCCCACCACTGCTTGCATCACCTAAAGACGGAGAGGAACTGTACCTTTACTTGGTGGTGTCAGAAGTGTCCCTCAGCTCCATCCTCGTGTGCCAGGAATCTGATATCCAGCAGCCGGTCTACTATGTAAGAAGAAAATTGACGGGCCCAGAAACGTGCTATCCACGCGCGAAAAAATGGCCCTAGCGCTTATCTTTGCTACGCGAAAGTTAAAGCCATACTTTCAGACGCATCGCATAGTGGTCCTCATTGACCAGCCACTGAAAGGCATACTCCAAAAATCAGACGTTTCGGGACGGCTGGTAAAGTGGGCAATCGAGTTAGGTGAGTTCGACATCGAATTCAGGCCCAGACCTGCTATAAAAGCGCAGGCTCTGGCTGACTTCATTGTTGAGACCACGACCCCGATTCACGAGGAACAGCCCACAGAAAATGCAGAACAGCCAGACGAAGTTTCAGAATGGACACTCCACGTGGACGGATCGTCCACGGACGATGGCAGCGAAGCAGGGGTGGTCCTTACGACCCTTGATGGATTCGAGGGTAAGTATTCCCTCAAACTTGACTTCCCGGCGACCAACAACGTCGCCGAGTACGAAGCCCTGCTAACCGGCTTACAATTCGCAAAGGAGTGATCTGCCAAGAGGTTGGCAGTTTACAGCGACTCCAAACTAATCGTCAACCAGGTTAACCGGGGCTTCGAGGCAAACAACCCTTCCTTGGCCAAGTACTTGGCAAAGGCAAGGGAGGTCGTCCAGGGCTTCGACAAACTGACCCTGGTTCATGTTCCTCGAACTGAAAATTGGAAGGTCGACCGGTTGGCTAGAGCCGCTGCTGTCGACAACCCGGAACAGTATTCAAGGGACATGCGGGAGATTCTGAATGCTCTCAGCATTGAGAAACAGGAGGCAATGCAGATTTTCGAAACGAAAAATTGGATAACGCCCTACCTTGGATACTTGGCTGATGGATCGCGCCCAAAGGACGTCGAAGAGGCCAAGCGAGTTAAAAAGACAGCTGGCTGGTACACGGTAGTCGATGGGCGGCTGTATCGCCGTGGATACTCGACTCCGTACCTCCGCTGTCTATCTCCCGAGGAGGCCGACTATGCATTTGGCGAAGTTCACCTCGAGATCTATGGATCACACATAGGCAGGAAAAACCTGGCCTTCAAGATCATGTGACAGGGCTATTATTGGCCCTCAATGAAAAAGGACGCGCTTGAGTTTGTAAAGAAATGTGAAAGCTGCCAACTTCACGGCAACCTTCACCACCAGCCGTCCGCTGACCTGAAGTCACTTCAGTCTCCATGGCCTTTCGCGCAATGGGGGCTCGATATTCTCAGCCCATTTCCCATCGCCACGGGGCAACGAAAGTCCATCATTGCGGGCATCGACTACTTCACCAAGTGGGTTGAAGCAGTCCCGCTGTCAAAAATTACGGAGCACAATGCGCTGGAATTTCTTTGCCAGAGCATTGTTTACAGGTTCGACGTCCCAGAAGTCGTAGTGACAGACAACGGGACCCAATTTTTGGGAAAACACTTCACCAAGTATTGCACCAGCCTCGGGATCAAGCTGGTCCACACTTTGGTGGTATACCCCCAGGCCAACGGGCAGGTGGAGTTCACAAACCGCACGCTACTCTACGGGTTAAAGACTAAGCTGGAGGACGCCCGGGGCTCTTGGGTTGACGAGCTCCCTTCCGTTCTCTGGATTACCGAACAACCCCGAAGGAACCAACGAGCGAGACACCCTTCAGCCTCTGTTACGGGACTGAAGCGGTAATTTCGATCAAAATCGGGCTTTCAAGTCTGAGGGTGGAGCCTTTCGACCCATTGAAAAACTCCCAGAAAATCAGGGAGCACTTGGACTTGCTAGAGGAAGCCCGCGACGCCGCCAGAATACGGACAGCAGGCTACCAACACCGAGTTTCCTGGTACTACAATAAAAAGGTGAAAGCCCGGCAGTTCGATGTTGGAGACTTGGTCCTACGAGGCGTCGAGGCCACGGGCAAGCTGGCCGGCAACAACAAGCTCTCACCCAACTGGGAGAGACCTTTCCTTGTCTCCGCTGTCCTACGAAACGGAGCATACGAACTCCGAAATCAGGACGAAAAGCTGGTCCCGCAAATGTGGAACGCGATCCACCTCAAGCGCTACTTCCAATAGGGAAACCAGGTACGCACTGACCCACTTGTATGCATTCATTAGCATGCTTGTTTTAATTTGGCAAAATAAGAAGTTTACTTAGCATATAGGACCCCAGTCTTTATGTGCATATATATTCTGTGTTTGCCTTACAGGTTTACCAGACCTAGACAACCCCTAAATCTGGGGGGTCTTCACCCTCTCGTTAAATCCTGATCATCCAGGTGGCCCAGAAGTGGTCTGAAACCCAAGTCATTTAGGTAGCCCAGAAATGGTCTGAAACCCTGATCATCCAGGCGGCCCATGAGAGGTCTGAAACCCTGGTCATCCAGGTGGCCCATGAGCGGTCTAAAACCCTGGTCATCCAGGTGGCCCAGGAGCGGTCTGAAACCTTGGTCATCCAAGTAGCCCTTAAGCGGTCTAAACCTCGATCATCCAAGCGGCCCGATAGTGGTCGTACTAAACCTTGGTCATCCAAGTGGTCCAATAGCGATCAAAAACCTTAGGGGGCAAGTAAAGCACACGTGACGACCTCCTCTCGGGGAGTAGCAACGTCAGTTAATGACGGTCGAAGGGAGAAACATTTCTTCTCCAATAATGGCTGCCGAAGTTATCACTTGTACGGCACCACCAGGTTGGTTAGCACAACCTCCTGTTCAGCTTAAGGACTCAGCTCCTTAGGCAACCAAACAGCAGTATCCGGCCAACCAAGTTGGCCGCCTGATACAACAATATGAATAAACAATAAAGAAATAAAGATAATGGACACCAAATTGAAAAGAATTTTCATTTTATTGCTCAAAAAGTGTGGTACAATTTACACAAGTCCCAAAGGTGCAAAGGAAGTGCAAAAGGCTATAAGGACGGCGGACCACCTTGGTTGTCTCGGGGCTCCCCCACTAAGTCTTCCTTATGTTGCGCTGCACGGTTGCTCTGATTGATAAACTCAACAGAGAAGTCGAGATCGATCAACCGTGCGACGCGCCGTCCGATGTTGAGCCCCTCCAACAGCCGGGAGTGCAGTGTGCCCTCGATCTCATGGGGACTGATCCGAATGGCCAACTCGTTCTCTGAGGCTGCGGCTCGATCGGCAAGACGTTTATTGCTCGCCTTAAGTCGATCTTCCTCCTCCTTCAAGCGAGCGACCTCAGCCTTCAACTCAGCATTCTCTGCCTCCATGCCCGGCATGACAGCCTCAAGAGCAGTGGTCTGCTCGCGGAGCTCCCCTCCTGAGGCAGCTAGCTTGGCCTCCAGCCAGGCGATCTCAGCCTCCCGGTCCGCAATGATGCGATCACGTTGCTCCACCTCCCGGGAGAAAGTTAAGATCAACCTTCTTAACTGCACAAGACAAAAGCGAAGTGTGAGTTACAAACACGAGGAAGAAAGAAATACAAGGAAGCCATTACAGAAATCATACCTCATAAGTCTTCCTCGAGGGCCTCACAGGCCTGGACTCTAGACCTGGCACAACTGGCGGTAGACCAGTTGGCGATGGACTAGGAGATGACGAACCAGGAACATCCTCACGAGCCATGCTCACCGCTGCCTCCTCCAGAATGCGGTCTAAAAACTCATCATCATCCACGGCAGTGGCGGACTCCTCTCTCGCAGCTTCTGGAGCAGCCGCAGCAGGCCCCTTCCCCTTGGATGCCTCCGGAGCGGCTGTTGGAGGATCAGTCCTCATCGACGGCTCCACAATAAAAACCCGCGAGCCCTCTGCCATATTGAGAGCTGGCTCCTCTGCGGACCCCATCCAAGCAGCGCTTGGGACCGCCTTCGTCGCAGGCTAAGCCCGGATGACCCCTCCACCTCCATCAGCTTGTCTTCAATGACCTTTTCCACTCCCGCAGTGCTGTCGGATCTGCCGCAAATCCCGGCAGCCACGTAATCAATATGAGATGAGGACGAGGAAGGCGTCCCAATTGCCCTTTCAGTAAACTCCTCCGCGCGCCTTGAGCGGATGATCACACCCTTTGAGTCCTCAGGGTTCATCACCATAATCGAAGGGCTCGGTTTCTGAACCGGTGATGGTGGCCCCTAGTTTACCTTCTTACACTCCGCCCGGGAGACCAAAAAGTCCCTTTTAAACTCATCCAGCTTAGCTTGTATGGCCTTGGTTAGCCATGCGTAGGCAGCACAATCCGTCGCAGACGGCGTACCAAAGTACGCCTCCGGAATCTCGCCCCAACTCCTCGCAAGAGGCCATTTCTCCCCCACCTTCACGAAGAAGAACATGTTTTTTCAGTTCTTCAGCGAGTCGTGAATGGCCATACTAATTTTTATTCCGGTATGGGGAGTAAGCGATATCCACTCTCCCCCATGGTTCAATTTGAACACAACCCTAACGCCAGACATCCTAAACTTCTGGCCAAATTTTCGAGCAAAAATACACAGAGTGCAGAGATACCTCACGGCGTTGGCGTGAAGCTGGGTAATGGGAACTCGCAGAGCCCTCATGATCGACTCCAGTTCTGCCAGCAACGGCAGGTGGAGGCCGCTCCTCAGATGGGCCTCGTAAACGGTAATGTACCCCTCCGATGGGGCAAAGGCCTTGTCATCCTTGTCCGGAATCCTCCAGGCCGTCTCCTTGGAGATATTGAACTCAACGCACAATGCCTTTATGTCGTTTTCTCTCAAGACGGATGAGAAGTCTGCAACAGAAACCATGATCAAGTAAAAGCTAGGGTTCTTTAGGAAGGCTTGTCTGAGAAATAAGAAGAAAGAAAATGACGGGTTGAAGGCGTAAATGATTTCAAAAATACGGAACGGAAACTTAAGCGCCAAGCATGAAATCCCTAATTAAGGACGCCGTCAGTCCTGCCACGTGTCACCTCCCTACTTGACCATGCAAAAGGACGGATCTCTGGCGCATTAATGGCCAGGATCTCCGCCAACCAAAGGGAGACACGTGTCGCTTTCTGTCTTGTAAACCGGCCAAAGGCTGGCAGAAAGCTCTTTCAGAATTAGCCAAGATGGTTAATAATTCTGGTGCTCCGGAATTGACCAGGACGGTCAACAATTCTGGTGCTCCGAAATTGACCAAGACGGTCAACAATTCTAGTTCTCCGAAATTGACCAGGACGGTCAACAATTCTGGTGCTCCGGAATTGACCAGGACGGTCAATAATTTTGGTCAAACTCTCCTTCACGCCTTTCATGAAGTCCCACGAGATCCTCAAAGTAAGGAAAGGCATCCCATCATGAGCATACTGCAGGCCAGACTTCTGACCACCAGCATGGGGGGCTAGTGATGGGTATACGAGAAATGGGCTGACCACAAAAAGTCAACAAAGGCCCAAGACGACGGCCAACACTCTAACGGTCTAATTGGAGAACAGGCCCAAAAGCTGAAAAGTCCAGAACGGTCAACGTTGATGTTAACCGTCCAGGCGGCCAACTTTCTAGCAGACGGTCAACTCAATCGTTGACCGTCCGCGTTATGCGGATTGGGCCCAAAGAGGCTTTTCTACAGTAATTGGTCTTGTCCACTCAGGCCCACTGCCCACCAAGCGGCTAATAACAGACATCCTCCACAAGTGCGGCCAACACGCACGCAGACGGTCAACTCTAACGTTGACCGTCCGCATTGTCCACGTTGGGCCCTAAGGAGCCCTCCTACAGTGACGGGTCTGGCCCGTTTAGGCCCACCAATCATCAAAAGGCCAACAACGGTTTTTCAAAGATATTCCACAATCCCAACTGGCGCCAAAAAGAATATTGGCAATATTGGCGCCTCCCATATAAGGAAGGCGCCATATTTTCTCCAAATCTTTGCCAGCCCAGGCTTTCCAACGGTAACATGCACAGAAGGAAGGTGTCCGGTTTGGAAAGCTGTTGGCCGCCTCAGAAGAAAACTATCATGCATGATTTGGCAACTGGCGCCGGTTCATAAAGGAAAGCCAGCCAGCAGATCATGGAGGCAATCCCTCCTTGAAAGCTGTCAGCAGATCTGATTGCCAAATATTATAATTTTTTTTATGATTCTAAAGTCAAGGAAAAAAGCAAATTTATTTTGACATGCAAGACTCCATGAAAGTGATGGAGGAAGTCTCCTTTGAGATATTCTTAGGACCACTAGCTTAGAGAATTTTCGTGCACCTCAAGTTATGCAAAAAGATGGAAATCAAGTTTCTTGAAAATGATGGGTGAAATTTCCTTAGAAATGTTGCTAGACTACCAGCTTAGCGTGTCTTCTACGTGCACACAGACACTATCTGTCACTTTATCTATATGTACTACTTCCTTTGAACTTAGAGTGGTGCAATAATGGCTTGTATTAGTAAGTTGTTGCTTGTTTGCCTTCTTTTCTTTCTTCTACATTTTCCAGTAATCTACTCATCATTCTTGAGTAATATTTCCTCAAACTTGTGTGATAAAGTCGAGGCCACCGCCTTACTTCAATTCAGAAACTCTATCCTCATCGACCCTGCTAGTTCCGCAGATTGTCCTCTCTACTACAATCAAGCTTCCTATGCAAAAACATCGTCATGGAAGAAAGACATTGATTGCTGTCAATGGGATGGGGTCACGTGTGATCCCCTAGCAGGCCACGTGATTGGGCTCGATCTCAGCTGCAGTCAGCTTACGGGACCTATAACTTCTAATAACAGTATCTTCCTACTCCATTGTCTCCGGAGCTTAAATCTTGGGTTTAATAATTTCTCTTCAAACATTCCACAGGAACTTGGTCAGCTATCACACTTGGAGTACCTTAATCTTTCTAAGTCGGGATTTTTTGGCCATGCCCCTTCAGAAATGGCGCAACTTTCTCAACTCAGGTCCATTGATCTCAGCAATGCTTATATTGTAATGCCAAATCTTGGGGAGATCATAGCAAACTTGACTGAGTTGAGAGAGCTCAATCTATATGGAGTAGCCATTAATTCAACAATACCTCAATCGTTAAGGAACCTGTCTTCCTTGACGTCTCTCCAATTATCTTTGTGCAGTTTGCAAGGTAAATTCCCAGACAACATCCTCCAGTTGCCCCATTTACGAGTTCTTGATGTCTCCGATAATGAACTTCTCTATGCCAATTTCACACGATCTTCCAATTGGAGCAGTCCCCTTGAGGTACTTCATGTCCGAAATTGCTCTTTTTCTGGGAAATTACCTATTTCGCTTTCTCACCCCGAGTCCTTGAGGGATTTCTCTATTGCAAGCTGCAATTTCGATGGCATGATTCCGACATGGGTGTGGAACATAACAGAAGTAATGGACCTTGGTAGTAACCGTTTCAACGGTAAGCTGCCCTCTGCCACAAATATAGGCAGTCTCTTGACTCTTACTGTAATTTCTTTGCATGATAACTTGCTGAGTGGGATGTTACCATATTGGTTGTTCAATCTGCCATTGTTGCAAGTACTATATCTCACAAACAATCAATTTAGCGGAGAGCTAAAACACATCAACAACAGTAATAATTCATTGGAAATAATCCATTTGGGCCATAATGAGATATATGGATCAATTCCCAAGGCAATCTTTGGTCTTACAAGCCTCACAGTTCTATCCCTTCGATCGAACAATTTAAGTGGCATTGTTGAGCTCAATAGAATTTCCGATCTCAAAAGGCTGCGTTATCTTGATCTGTCGGCCAATAGTTTGTCAGTAACCCCAACTAATGAAGATGCCAACTTTACTATCACCTGGCCACAACTATCTATTCTAGGACTATCATTTTGCAACATCACTGAATTCCCAAGTTTCTTAAAATCCCAAGAGTATTTGTTTATGCTTGATCTTTCCAACAACAATATTCACGGTGAAGTCCCTAAATGGCTACACAATATTGGAAAAGAATCTCTGAATTTTCTAGATCTTGCACAAAACTTTTTAACAGGCGGTTTAGAGGATCTTCGATCTTGGCCAAATTTGAGAAAAGTCAACCTCCACACCAACAGGTTACAAGGACCGATACCCATTCTGCCTCTCTTCGTCGAGGTTTTCATAGTATCAAGGAACATATTGACTAAAGAGATTCCATTATGGATTTGTGACTTGGCCTTTCTTAGAGCTCTCGATTTATCTCACAACCAATTGAGTGGTGAGATCCCACATTGCATGGGGAACTTTAGCTATTTTCTGTTGTGGTTGAATCTAGGCTCAAATAATCTTCATAGTTCAATTCCTTGGACCTTTGGAATCAACAGCATGTTGACCAATCTTGTCTTGAATGGAAATCGATTGGAAGGGCAGTTACCTCGATCTTTGGTCAATTGCACATGGCTCAAACTACTTGATCTAGGAAACAACAAGTTGAATGACACTTTCCCTGACTGGTTGGGAGTTCTTCCAGAGCTTCTAATCCTTATCTTACATTCTAACAACTTCCATGGCCGCGTGAGATCCAAGGATGAGCAGCAACCATTTCCAAAGTTGCAAATTCTCGACCTCTCTGATAATAGCTTCAGAGGTATTTTTCCAAGTAGACTCCTCAATGGCTTTAAGGCTATGATGGAGGACGTTGAAAAAGATGAGGCGTTGCATTACATAGGTGAACACATACCCTATGACTTAGAAGTCTCCTTTGATGAACGGATTTACGTAGAAACCACCATTTTGGACTCGATTGTGCTTACCTTCAAAGGTAGTGACCGCGAATTAAATGGAATCGTGACCAGCTTAGTAGTCATAGACCTTTCCAACAACAGATTTAAAGGGGCGATACCAGATTCGATCGGAGAATTGGTTTTTATTCGGTTGCTCAACCTCTCTCACAACTTTACCAGCAGCATCCCACCATCCCTTGGAAATTTGAATGTGATTGAATCTCTAGACCTTTCTTCCAATCAACTTACGGGTCAAATCCCTATGGAATTGGTAAATCTTCATTTTCTTGTGGATTTTAGTGTCGCAGATAACAAACTAGATGGGGTGATACCCCGTGGTAAGCAATTCGATTTGTTTGAAAATAGCTCGTACCTTGGAAATATCGGTCTATGTGGGGCTCCGTTGTCAAAGAAGTGTGGGGAAGATGGTTCTTTGCCGCCACAACCACCTCCTGCGGAAAATGATCCCCCATCTACAGATTTAGATGAATGGAAAATAATTTTAATGGGGTATGGATGTGGATTGGTAATTGGCCTAATTGTTGGATACTACATTTTCCTTGCAAAGACTCCTCTATGGCTATTGAAATTGATCCGCCGAATAAAGTTTGCCATAGCTCGAGCTTCCAACTAGTGGCAGAGATGGCGGCGAGGATGAAGAAACAATGGAGATTGAAAGGCCAGGTGCTTGCATTTGCATTCTAGCAATGGTATGTACTATTGGAAGAATGGAGAAAAATTTTTATCTAATTTTAAAAATTAGCTTGGCCACTGACGGTCTCGATATGAGTCGGTTTAAGGAAATAATTAAGTCAATTTAGCAAATTTTATCTAAAAAATGATTTTGGGGCTGACATTAATTAGAAATGTATTAATTATATTAAATAACTTTTTATG
>JAODPA010001244.1:0-14209 GCA_025585075.1 Nepenthes mirabilis | reverse complement strand
GAACTTTATTAAAAAAGTTTGGGAGACTTTCTCCTAAAGAATAAGAAATTATGAAACCTATACCACGGATTTATATTTCAGATGGTAATATTTTCTGATATGCAATAGATATTACAATGAAAACTTAAAGATTATCTTAGCCGTATATTGTAGCGCGTAATATTCCTTAGCATATCTTAGAATATTACTGTAATAAATCAAGAAATTGCTCCTGAACTACGGGAGACGCTCTGGTGGTGTATCTGTTATATTTTTTTGGCCCTAGGCATTGGGCACCGTCTGCCACAGGATGTTAAAATTATATGAGTAGCATATCTATTATCTATTTCTGGACCTAGATATCGGGCACCGTCTACCACGGAACGTTAAAGTTGTGTGGGATCTTAGTGCCTTAGAATGTGTAAGAACATACACATTCCTTTCCTCTATTTATTTACACTGTTAGATGGTAAAACCTACCGATTCTGGTCCGCAAAGTAAATAAGTTATACAAGTTTTAGAATCTAAAAGAAAACAAGTAAATGATGGAAGATAAATGTATTCTGGAAAGTGTATCTAGTCATGATTTCTGTTTATGTATCCTCATCATACTCATATATTCCTCTTGTACTTTATTTTATATATATTGTTTATTATCTTTCATAATATTACACTTGCTGGGTATAATATTATTTTTCTTACCCTTACTATTTTTCTTACCTCCAAATGAGTATGAACTTATACTTGTGATAGTCCGCATCTAAATCGAAACCGGCAAGGGCCCGACTGTAATATAGATATCGGTCAAATATAAAATCTGTAAATATCATTTACAATATACATAAGAAAGCCATAGCATCTCAACCACAGGATCCAAAGTCACAAAATTTCATGTAGCACATATGTCATAACTCTGGTATGATGTTAATTCAGAATAGATGTCACTAGGTACCCAACTAACCATAACAAGATCTACGAAAGTATAATCATTCATTAATACAGCGAAAACTAAACTATGTGTACATCATCATCATCATCATATGTATACATCTATATACAAAAGTATCAAAAATACATAATATTTCATCAAAAGGCATAAGACTGCATAACTAAGTCGACAAGATCATCTTCCATGCCTTCGAGCCTAGCTGATTCCAAATCGTCTATCCTGCCTCATTGGGTGCCACTCAAAACTCATTTGGAGGGAAAAAAATAGTAAGGGTGAGCTAAAGCTTAATAAGGTACAAAATATTGGAGAACATGCAATTCATATTCAAAATATAACGATATATATACGTATAAACATGTACAGAAAAAAATGACAATTAATAAATCCCAAAACAAGCATAAAGGTAAAACTTTCATAATGCTATTCAATTCCTTTGTTTCCTTTCAGATTTCTTATCTGATTAAGTCATACTGAAAACTTATTTATAATTTCTTATTTTTTGAAGGAATTCTGCTCTTAAACCCAAATTTTTATAATTCTCACTCCGGAAGAACGATCCATAACCGAAACCTGCTATTAAGGCCCATGGCCGAAACCTATGGCTAAAACCCATAGCTAAGGCCCGAGGCTGAAACTTGTGGCCAAAGCCTATAAGTAAGTCTTGTGACCGAAGCCTGTGGCCAAAGCCTATAGTTAAGGCCCGTGGCTGATACCCGTGGCCAAAACCCATAGTCGAAACTCATCATAGCTTAAGTGAAGAATATCCCTCTTTCTTATCATTGTTCATAAGTCATACAATTTTATGTTATTAAAATTTGAGTCTTCACATAACTTCCATCACATGTATAGCATAACTAGATGCTTAGAAATTTTTACCCTTTGAGCCAAGCCTCATTTTAAAGCTTCCGATCATGAATTCCTTCATTAACAATCATACATAATTTTCGGAACATATAATTCAATTTATTCAACGTACATGCAGTCAAATCTCATTATTCATGTCTGTCAATATTTCAAAATATGCAATTGAACACATGCGAATAGATGCAACTTAATTAGCAATTAAACAATGTGAAAATTACGCTAAATTTACCAAAGGGACTCGGGTGAATAGTACCCATGTGTGAATAGTATCCAATTGTGCATATCGGATGATTCTCAAAATTTTGAGTATCCAATGGGTAAATTACCAAGTTCAAGATATGGATAATCATAATCTCAAACCAATGTACGTATAAATTTCAAAATAAATGTCTAAATGAGGTCCGAGCGCATCTTAGGGTTCCAGTGAATGGGTTTTCACATAAAACCCACAAATTGGATATTTAATTGGTAAATTAACTTATATAAGATATAGGTAATGATGGTTTAGCCCCAATTTATGCAAAAATCCCAAGAATCGAAGGCCAAAATCATCTGGCCATGGGTGAACAGTACGCGGGCATTGGTTAGGGTTTTGGTCGTGCAAAACAATACGAAAATGATGAATCGGACAACGAAATTGAAATATTTTCATGCTTAAGTCATGCGTAACATAAAATATAAACTTTTTTGGGTATCAGAATAAGGATACCCAGAGAAAACGAAATGAACATGCATAAAAGCAAAAGAGGAGAGTATGGGTGCAGTTGCCTCAACCCGATCTATCACTTTTTTAATTGGCTCTCAAACGGATTCGGATTTGGGAGCCTCGTTTTCCACCTTCTCTCTCTTCCTCTTCCCTCTCTCTCTTATTTCTCCTGAAAATAGAAAAATGCCTGAGAAAATGCGCGCGCCGCAGGCACGCCTGCCCCCGAGCACTGGCCCACTAGTCTTGGGTGCCACGGTGCCACCTCAGGCGCCCAGCGAGCCCACTTTACCGAATTAACCCACATTCCTAAAAATTAATCTTCCGACATGGATTTAAACCTAATCTTGATTATATTGATCCAACTTCCTCCTAATTATCATGTTTTGAAATTCGGGTCATTATACTCTCTCCCACTTATAGAAATTTCGTCCTTGAAATTTAATGAACTCCAATTTCGACACTAAGAGGGGGGTAAATCGTTCCAAATCCTTCATAATGCTTCCAAAACATATCCTCGATTGGGGATTACTCTAGATAACTTTATCCATTCGAATTATCCAAATCCTCAACATCTAATGCTTCCATATCAAAAATCGGGGTTGAAAACTCATCGTAAGACAAATCCTTAATTCCTCATGGTGACTTAACCTGATTACATACTCACTTCCTCAATCATTGACACATGGGAGACGTTATGAAAATCCATCGATTTTGAAGACAAGTCAAAACTTCAAATGAGCCAAACACAGAATTTCAACGACTAATGGACCCTTACTTCGATTCATCCTAAGCCCCGAAATGACTATTCACTTGGAACCTCAATCTCATTTCAAAATCTCTTAAATCAAGGGCCACCTACTTCTACTGTGCTACTCTGATTAACCATTCATTAGGACATCAAAACTCATGCAATCTTACATTCATGGATTCAAAGCAAACACTCAGGTTACCTCGGCTATAACCTAAGAAAAGTCCTAAAAATATTAACACAACTAGGGCAAAGTCCTTAATCCTCAGATAATTATTAACTTAGAAAATATAATTGTGATGATTACCCCAAAATTTGGCACGGCCCCTAAACCATTATGTAAGTCTCGAAACTTAAATGCTTAGCAAACTCATTATCTCGTTGGCATACCAACGAGCCCATCTAATTGATCCGCATACATTACCCAAATTGCGATAAATGGATCGTCCTTGAAAACCAATCTATAATTATTCAAATACTTGAAGTCCTTACCACCCTAACAACCCCGAAGTAGAACCATAAGGACTTCTCTTTCTACAATTTCGTAGTTCTAATACTTCGAAAGCGATTCTGATTCCTAAATCAAGAGCACTACGCCCATAGCCCAAATATGGGAACCTACATGCGGTTCACATCTCACAGTCGCTACGAAGCATTGAAGGCACAATAAGTCCAAGGACTCATAACATCGAACTGCAATACCAATGTCCTCTTTCCTTAAAAGATACTAGGGTTCATCATTACAATTCTTAGACAATTTTACCTATTTGCACCAACGCTGATCATATCCTCTGAATGACACGACTACTCAGACTTTTTGGATTAATTAAACAATAACTACATCCGTAATCAAAGCCTATAAATCCTCGAAGCAAAACTCCAGCTGCAACTCCAAACCATGATTGAGGTAATTTCAATCATAGGATTCTCCCCCACTTAATTCAAAGGCAACCACCTACACACATGATGCAGGAAAGATATAATCTCAAACTTTCTCCAAAGGTACTACATTCAACCGCAACATGCTTGATTCATCAAGGTCAATCCAAATGGCATGGTTGTCAATTTACCCTTCAATCCTTGAAAGCCATTCCCATCTGACTCACTCTGACGGATACCATTCGCTACTAAGTCATGTGCCTTGCGGACATTGTAAAATTCCTCGAGGGGCACTTAATGGATATCTTATCATATTAAATTGTGACCAAGGAAACTGCATACCTACACTACACCATTCAATGCTTCCTAATTAGCTGTCTCTTAATCTCTATAGGGCCCCAATCAAGCTACCGAAGAATCTGCATGCCCAAACAATATCTTTCTTTACCGAGCCTCATACTCTAGTCCCAAACAAACACACGGCTAACAGCCTTCCTAAATTATAACATAGTTTCTAAATGAAATTCACACTTCCTGTGATTCCTTGAATTCAACAATGGGGCCTTCACAACAATAGCCCAAACACGGCCGAAAGATTCAACCTATAATATTTACAAGTATGCCAATAAATCTACAAACCCAAACAGCATTACTCGGACTTACAACAACCGTTTCTTAATTCCTAAATGCTGCTACTAACACTGTGACGCCTCGGCCTTATTCCACTTCATAAAACCACCGTCAGCCCATAAAATAACAAATGGACATAAAAATTTTCTTTTCAATCATATACAGAATCTCATGAGGCCGGACTGTAAAAAGCTGGCCCACCGGTTTGATTTCAAACTTGTCCGGCCGACTTTAATGTTAGCCGGACCTAATTGCCCTGAAATGCTTACTAAAAATTATAACTTTTATTCATAACACAGAAACATGCTGACATTAATAAGTTTATAACAGCGGAACAATTTTACAAGTCTCCACAAAATATCAAAATAATTAAACAAGTTCTTCATTGATCAGCTCCGGTCATTAAAGCCGTCTAGTCACTTTATAAGGCCTTACTCAACTTCGTCCTCCATGAACCTTTCCCCATCTGAAATTAGCAAGAGTGAGCACAAATCCCAACAAAAATACTCACATGCAGAAAACATAAACATATATACATAAGCGAATATAACTTAGCATACGAAAATCATCATGTCTTTAGTTCAAAATTTCCTTAGTCTTTTTTCTTATTATCTTGTCTTCTGAAAACTCATAAAACCATTGAAAATTCTTATCATCTTTAGGGATCGGACGGGAGCGGACAAAATTGAAGACGAGTTGTGTGTAACCCCACAATCTAAAGCCAAATCTCCTCATTATACTCCCCGGGGTGGGAGGTAATACCTTTAACCCAGCATACGATGCCGTAGTTCATAGTTCTTATGCCACCAGAAAGTCCCCTCCCGTGGCCCAGGAAGCAATCCTCGAGTGTCACTCCAATATCATTCATTCATCTTTAACAGCAAGTTTAATGGAGACTCGGTTCATAGTTCTTGTCCTTTAATGGCCATCCTTCATAGTTCAAAAATCGAAAGTCATAGAGTTCCACTTGCTGTCCGTATTACATGCATTTTCCATGTTCATAAAAATAGGATGGAGCTCTTTTTCATACAGAGGGCCGGAGTTCTTTTTCATATAGAGGGCCAGAGTTCTTAAAGTCGGACTTTTTTTGTCAAAGCCGGAGTTCTTTACAAGCCGGAGTTCTTTTACATAAAAACCGGAGTTCTTTATAAAGCCGGAGTTCTTTTACATAGACGGAGTTCTTTTACATAAAAAGCCGGAGTTTCAAAAGCCGATGTTCCTTTCAAAAGCCGAAGTTCTTTTGTTAAAGGCCGGAGTTCTTGTATTATGAGTTGTCATCAAAAGTCGGAGTAAAAAGTCAGAGTAAAAAGTCAGAGTAAAAGGCTGGAGTTCTCTTTTGTCAAGGCCGGAGTTTATTTCAAAACAAAAGGACAGAGTGCTTCTTAAAGACGGAGTGCTTCTTTAAAGACGTAAAGGCCGGAGTTCCTCTTCTTCAAAGCCAGAGTACTTTTCAAAAGAGGATGGAATACTTTGTTCATAAAAAGACTGGAGTTCTTTGGACGGAGTTCTTTTCTTTAATGATACAATTATCACAGTTCATTTAAATCGACAGAAGAATCATTCTTCCAACAGAACAAAACCAAACATCATAAAGTCTTTTCCTTAAACATGCAATTATCGAATAATAATCATATTTCAAGCATCAGATATAAAAGGAACAGAATAATATCATATAAGTTCATATAATATCAGATATACTAGCGTAGAAATTATGCATAATCATGAACTTGAAAATAGGGGTGAGTATTCTTGCCTGAATTTCTTTTACTTCGCTTGGAACCTTTGGTCTCTCTCTCTTTCCAAAACTCTATTGCGTAACTCATTCTTACTCCTCTGGTTCTATTTATAGACCTTGGCGGCCGTCGTTTGAGTTAGCCACACTAAAGTATATCATTTATGGCTTTTTATTAAATTTTCACATTATTACGATTCTTCATTTCTCAAGAGTCTCCTTCTTAAATTTCTAGAGCTATTTACGATTTTATGTGTCCAATGAGTTTTCTCATAAATCTCCAGATTAATTGACCTCGTCAGGTACACATTACTCATTTAATTCCAATCTAGTCAACTTACTGGCGTTGACCGGATTACCGTTCTCTTTCCCTTCCTTCCTTTCATGTATGATTTTCGGTCAACATTTTATGTTGACCGGATCACACCTTCTGGGCAACACTCGTCTGGAATACGTCTTCCGGTCAACCTTTTACGTTGACCGGATTACACCTTCTTCAGGCCTTCCGGTCAACATCTTTTCGTTGACCGGATTACAATCCTTTGTAATTGTTCACGCCTTCCGGTCAACAAGGTGTTGACCGGATCACCATCCTTGTAATTGTAACTTGACATCGGGGATTTTTCTATATTCTAGGACTTGGGCAATTACAATCTCCCCCACTTATAGAAACTTCGTCCTCGAAATTTGACGATCCTCACAATCTCATAATTACAGGTATTCTCTTAGACAATGATTACTCTAGGAAACCGCAAGCAATTGAATCATCCTAATCCTCATCACAAAACAAATTCTTAGCCTCTCAGAATAACTCAACCCAGACACTTACGGATTTCTTAACCATTGATACAGGGAAGACCTTATAACGATCCCCAAATTTCAAAAGCGACTTACAGTAATGTTGACTAATTTAATTTGATATTTCAAACGAATTCAATGAACTTCCACTTTAGTTCATTCCGAGCTTCAAAAGAATTCGATCACCGGGACCTTAACCTTACTCTTAAATTTTTGATTCATGGGTTCACAAGTCTTACACTACACTACTCTGATTTAAACAGTTCTAGGGTAGTCCTACTATGAAGATAATTCCAAAATCCTCAAACTACTGCCACATTCCAAGTTATAATCATAACAATCACCCGAAGAGTCAACATAACTTTAAATCATTACTCCGAATCTTAAGATCCCAATTCAAGAACATGGCATCCTATCACCTAATCATTTGGACTTACTCACGATTCCTCTTTCATATTTCTTATGAAACTTCAAAGACATATAAGTCCAAAGACTCGCAGCTTCAATTGCCAACATTGATACCTACTTTCCCAACGAAAACACCGAGGTTCACTTTCTCAATCTTTAAAAAAAAAGTCTGTCCACACGCCATATTACATGATCAACTATTTTGGCTCTTAAAACTTTAAGTACTGACTATCTTTAAAGATAAGGCTATAAGTTCTTAAAGCAGAGACTTTAATTGCTAATTCTGACTTACATATGGGGTAATACTAATCGCGAACTTCTCCCCACTTAAAATCAAAGGTATCCACCTACCATGACTTGAGAGTAACAGAATATTAACGTTTCTCAACGGCATTACATTCCACGATAACCTACCAGACTCTTTTGATTTCCAAAACTAATTACAAATCTCTTTAAGTCAGACGTCTCACTTGAATTGTAGTCCTCCAATAATACTTGTCGGATTATTTAATGACTTCGGTTATACCCAAGATAACCATAAGCTTTCAAGACACTAATTGCTTATCCCAATAGCCATCACTGAAAATCTTATAGATCCCAAGATCACGCTATCAAAGAGTTATAAGCCTAACAGGGCATTTTCTCAACAAAACTCGCGTTCCTCATTTTTTAAATTCATGAACAACTTTATCAGTCTATCTTATCTTCCTCGAATGTTCTGGGGTATTTCACAATGATACCAAAACTCATACTTCCATGGTTCTGCCTAAAATTCTCAACAATTTTCGTCGATTTTGACACAACCTCAAATTATCGGTCAACAGATAAGTCAACCGAATCCTTCTTCTATAATTATTCTCAAATAGTCACACGGCCGAAGCCCCTTAATGACCATAAAATAACTTTAAGGTGATAAACTAATTAATCTTAACTCAGATTCTCATTGAATATTTTATAAGAAGACGTCATCAATCTTTTGATACCCTGATCAATTTAAACTTATACCTTAGATCCCACAACTCGATTGCCAGATATTATCCTTTATCAATTCGATAGTAATAGCACTGCAGTTCATCCGCCGAACTACTATTAAGATCAAATTAAGACTTGGTACCTTCGCTGACCCAAAAATATCATACAGGCATGGATTTGGAATCCCCAAAACGACACTAGGTTACAATATTAAGCTCAAGGCCTTACCTCTTATTGCGACAGGTGGCACTTAATCACCGCAAACATCTTCTTCAGTCGTTGGATCCAAGTGTCTGCCTTCAACGGGTCGAATTTCCCTGAGAATTCAAGAACTCGCTCATTGGTAAAACGATTGTAGACCGACCTCTCATGATGGACAGGAATCGGGGTGGTCCCCGGAGTTGGTGGAGTTAAAGCTTCTATAACTTCGGCCATCCTATCTAACAGGTTCTAGTACCTTACCTCCCGATCTAGAGAGTTATTAATCCGTACGTTTCGCCTTCCTCTATTAAACATGACTTCAGGGACGACTTTAATTTCGGAAAAGAACATTTTCGTTAGTCAATTAGTGGAAAGATGGCTATCACAAATGTCCCTGTCCAAAGCATAAATAAAGCTAACCCTCTTCTTGCCGTAACTAGTCCTATCTTAAGTTTCCGCGTTGATTCAAATTGACCTAAAGCATCTCAATTCATTCTCTGATATCAATTGTGACGGCCCAGCCTTATTCTACTTCATAAAGCCGCCGTCAGCCCATAAAATAACAAATGGACATAAAAATTTTCTTTTCAATCATACACAGGATCTCATGAGGCCGGACTGTAAAAAGCTGGCCCACCGGTTTGATTTCAAACTTGTCCGGCCGACTCTAATGTTAGCCGGACCTAATTGCCCTGAAATGCTTACTAAAAATTATAACTTTTATTCATAACACAGAAACATGCTGACATTAATAAGTTTATAACAACGGAACAGTTTTACAAGTCTCCACAAAATATCAAAATAATTAAACAAGCTCTTCATTGATCAGCTCCGGTCATCAAAGCCGTCTAGTCACTTTATAATGCTTTACTCAATTTCGTCCTCTATGAACCTTTTCTCATCTGAAATTAGCAAGAGTGAGCACAAAGCCCAACAAAAATACTCATATGCAGAAAATATAAACATATATACATAAGCGAATATAACTTAGCATACGAAAATCATCATGTCTTTAGTTCAGAATTTTCTTAATCTTTTTTCTTATTTCTTGTCTTCTGAAAACTCATAAAACCATTGAAAATTCTTATCATCTTTAGGGATCGGACGGGAGCGGACAACATCGAGGACGGGTTGTGTGTAACCCCACAACCTAAAGAAGTATTCCCTCATTATGCTCCCCGGGGCGGGAGGTAATGCCTTTAACCCAGCATACGGGGCCGTAGTCCATAGTTCTTATGCCACCAGAAAGTCCCCTCCCGTGGTCCAGGAGGCAATCCTCAAGTGTGCTCCAATATCCTTCATCCATCTTTAACAGCAAGTTTAATGGAGACTCGGTTCATAATTCTTGTCCTTTAATGGCCATCCTTCATAGTTCGAAAGTCGAAAGTCGTAGAGTTCCACTTGCTGTCCGTATTACATGCATTTCCCATGTTCATAAAAATAGGCCGGAGCTCTTTTTCATACAGAGGGCTAGAGTTCTGTTTAATACAGAGGGCCGGAGTTCTTAAAGCTGGACTTCTTTTGTCAAAGCCGGACTTCTTTACAAGCCGAAGTTCTTTTACATAAAAATCGAAATTCTTTACAAAGCCGGAGTTCTTTTACATAGCCGGAGTTCTTTTACATAAAAAGCCGGAGTTCCAAAAGCCGAAATTCCGTTCAAAAGCCGAAGTTCTTTTGTTAAAGGCCGGAGTTCTCGTATCATGAGTTGTCATCAAAAGCCGGAGTAAAAAGTCAGAGTAAAAAGTCGGAGTTCTCTTTTGTCAAGGCCGGAATTCATTTCAAAACAAAAGGACAGAGTGCTTCTTAAAGACGGAGTGCTTCTTTAAAAACATAAAGGCCGGAGTTCCTCTTCTTCAAAATCGGAGTACTTTTCAAAAGAGGACGGAGTACTTTGTTCATAAAAAGACCGGAGTTCTTTGGACGGAGTTCTTTTCTTTAATGATACAATTATCACAGTTCATTTAAATTGACAGAAAAATCATTCTTCCATCAGAATAAAACCAAACATCATAAAGTCTTTTCCTTAAACATGCAATTATCGAACAATAATTATATTTCAAGTATCAGATATAAAAGGAACAGAATAATATCATATAAGTTCATATAATATCAGATATACTAGCGTAGAAATCATGCATAATCATGAACTTGAAAATAGGGGTGAGTACTATTGCCTGAATTTCTTTTACTTCGCCTGGAACCTTTGGTCTCTCTCTCTCTCTTTCCAAAACTCTATTGCGTGACTCATTCTTACTCCTCTGGTTCTATTTATAGACCTTGGAGGTCGTCGTTTGAGTTAGCCACACTAAAGTATATCATTTATGGTTTTTTATTAAATTTTCACATTATTACGATTCTTCATTTCTCAACAGTCTCCTTCTTAAATTTCTAGAGTTATTTACAATTTTATGTGTCCAATGAGTTTCCTCATAAATCTCTTGATTAATTGACCTCGTCAGGTACACATTACTCATTTAATTCCAATCCGGTCAACTTACTGGCGTTGACCGGAGTACCGTTCTCTTTCCCTTCCTTCCTTTCATGTATGATTTTCGGTCAACATTTTGTGTTGACCAGATCACGCCTTCCGGACAACACTCGTTGTTCGGAATACGCCTTCCGGTCAACCTTTTACGTTGACCAGATTACACCTCCTTCAAGCCTTTCGGTCAACATCTTTTCGTTGACCGGATCACGATGCTTTGTAATTGTTCACGCCTTCCGGTCAACACCTTGTTGACCGGATCACCATCCTTGTAATTGTAACTTGACATCAGAAATTTTTCTATATTCTAGGACTTGGGCTATTACAAACACAACCCCTATTTATCCTCAATCGATGACATTCCGGCTACAGATCAGCCTTTGAAAGATCCACACCTTGAAAAAAGGTCAAACAATTCATCTATTCATACTGGCACGATGACTTATCAACCAAACACTTGCAAAATCAGATCAAGGTTCAGCACCACAAAACAATTTCAGTCACCCAACCAACATACCTACGGACACGAGAAAGTGTCGTAGGCATCAACATGACTAGTATCAAGCCTAAATCCTCCAATAAATAAATTTAGGAGCACAAACAATATATATATACTCAAAATTTCAAAACAATACTTCCATTGAAATGTCAAGATTCGAAGATCCCTCCTCCCACCATGATAGACAACTCCTCAATACTACCGCCATCACTACAGAATCCTTAATCCAATGCACTAGGCTACATCTACATCCGACCCAAAGAATATAGGTAATCCCTAATCATACAGTCGAACTGTCCCCAAATAAAACATGCTTTTAAAAATTCCATCGAAATAAAATATTCATCCATAAAGCATTCCAAACACATCATACGATATCTTTTTATCCTCGAGGCCTATGCTTCTTCACACGTTAACTATCCGATGTCAACTTCACCTCCTACCTGACATAGGGTCATATTACCTTATCTTCTTCCGAATATTGGATCCGTTATTGCCATCTCAATCCACAGGATTCATACCGCAATCTCTATAAGATTCGAACTACCCAAAAGTCTAGGTACTCAATTATTACTAAGTCGATTGTAAACCAACATCCTTGAGTTCGTTACACTAGAATTAACTCTAAGTTATCTTAACCTCGAGCCATTGATTCTACCTCATCCATCATACTTGCTAGGTTAATTAGGCATCTCTTCTCAGTGAATTATTAGTCTGAGGACCTCAATCCAAAAATAATTAAGCCTAAACTTTGAACCAAAATCGATTAACATAAATCTCAAATCAAAACCAATCAACTTAAGCACTAGATCAGCACCAATATAATCTGAATCTCAAGGTGCCTCCCTACAACTCTTTCGACCTTACGGTCGACCACTGCCACGAATAGACCTTTGCCCAGGAGCTATAGCGGCTACAAATATCCTATTGAAGGCAACAACGCGGTTAGACTACTCTTAGTATACTAGCTAGGACGCAAGAGATAGACAACCAAACCCATTCTCTATCTCTAACTTAGTTCAAGCCTAAACTAGCCAACAAGAATAACTAGGATTACTCAATCTAACTTAATTATTCTATGTCTTTATCTACTTATTCTATTTTTCTTATTCTATCCTAAGCTTCCGCGTAATATTCCGATCAAACTTAAGGCATCTCTTCTCTAATACCATCTGTGACGTCCCGCATCCAAATGAAAACCAGCAAGGGCCTAGCTGTAATACAGTCGTCAATCAAATACAAAACCTGTGAATATCATTTGCAGTATATATAATAAAGTCACAACATCTCAACTACAGGATCCAAAGCCACAAAATTTTGCGTGGCACTTACGTCATAACTCTGGTATGATGTTGGCTCAGAATAGATGCCACTAGGTACCTAACTAACCATAACAAGATCTGTAGAAGTATAATCATTCATTAATATAGTGAAAACTAAACTACGGGTACATAATCATCATCATCATATGCATACATCTATATACAAAAGCATCAAAAATACATAATATTCCATCAGAAGGCATAAGATTGTATAACTAAATCCACAAGATCATCTTCCATACCTTCAAGCCTAGCCAACTCTAAATCCTCTACCCTGTCTCATCGGGTACCACTTAAAACTCATCTGGAAGGAAAAAAATAGTAAGAATGAGCTAAAACTCAATAAGGTATAAAATATTAGAGAACATGCAATTCATATTCAAAGCATAATGATATATATACGTATAAACATGTACCAGAAGGAATGACAATTAATAAATCCTAAAACATACATAAAGGTAAAACTTTCATAATTCCATTCAATTCATTTGTTTCCTTTTAGATTTCTTATTTGATTACGTAAAACATAAAACGTGTTTATAACTTCTTATTTCCTTAGGAAATTCTACTCTTAAACCTAAATTTTTATAGTTCTAACTCCGGAAGAACGATCTATAGTCGAAACCCATAGCTAAGGCCCGTGGCCGAAACCCATGGCCAAAGCCTGTAACTAAGGCCCGTGGCCGAAACTCGTGGCAAAATTCCGTAGCTAAGGTCCATGGTCGAAACCCATGATGACCAAAGCCCATAGCTAAGGCACGTGGCCAAAACCTGTGGTCAAAGCCCATAGTCGAAACCCATAGTTTAAGTACAAAATATCCCCCTTTCTTATCTTTATTCATAAGTCATATAATTTTATGTTCTCGAAATTTAAGCCTTCACATAATTTTCACCACATGCATAACATAACTTAAAACTTAGAAATTCTTACCATTTGAGCCAAGCCTCATTTTAAAGCTTCCAATCATGAATTCCTTCATTAACAATCATACATAATTTTCAAAACATATAATTCAATTTATTCAACGTACATGCAG
>JAODPA010001233.1:0-14209 GCA_025585075.1 Nepenthes mirabilis | reverse complement strand
TTTTTTTTTTTGGGAAAGTAAAGAATCAGTGTTAGCAGTTCCAAAAACAACTACAGCAATCAATAATATTTATCGATGATATTCTTTTAATAAAATTAATGTATTCGTCTCACAATTGGTCTTTTTCTTCCCACAGCTGAGGAAATAATATCCAATAACAGTAAGGCCCTATCTAGAACAATGGCCAAAGAAATTAACATAGAGATAGATCTCAGGAAGGAGGAAAGGTGGCTAACTATAAAGGAATGTGATAAATTTGAAAAACCCATGAAACAAACATTCAATGCCAATAGACTCAAATTATGCTACTGAAAGTGTTGGAAATCTCTCCCATGATGAATCTCCGGTCAACGGGATGTTGACCGGATGGACGGTCAACGGGACGTTGACCGGCTCATTAAGGCAATTCAAAGTGCCTACCTTGATTAAAGGGGAGTTGGTTAGCCTGCCTATTTAGGTAACCTTGGAAACCCAAAACCTTCTTCAGGCATGCGCCGTCTACTGCTAGGACATGCCTCTTGGGAACCGTGTACCTACCACAAGGCTGAACGTGCTGGCTCGGCAGCTAAGACTTCTTTATATATCCTTATATATATATATATATAGGTGAGATATATAGAAGAACAGAGAGTGTGTGAGAGTAAGAAGAAAGAAAAACAAAGGAGAGGAAGAAGGCTCGACTGAGTGTGTGCTTTTCCGCCTTACTGTTTGTAATTTCTATTCATACATAGTGCAATTTTTTCGGACTCAACGTCCCGTGATTTTTTTCCTTGATTCATAAGGGTTTTCCACATAAATATCGGTTGTCATTATTCTTTCCGTTTCTTCTCTTCGATCCCTTTGTGCTTGTGTTGGTGGGCCGCCTCATTTCCGGCCAACAATAAGAGGTGAGGAGAGAAGGGGATAGAGATTTGAAGGAGAAAGCGAAGGAAGAGGTGCCGCAGCCATGGCCATGGCGGTATTAAAATAATATCATAATTTTGATGTTGTGTTAAAGTTGAGCGGCAATATTTGAGTACTCCCAAAACAAGCTGCGGCCACGTCTTGATCCCACGTCAGAGAGGATATTGCTTACTTCCCTGATGCAGAACAACCCACGTGGCATGGCTGAATTTTGATACCCTCTCTCACCTCGCTACCTTCCCTCTCCTCGCAACCACCTAATAAACTGTTTGAACAGAAACGACTGAAGGAGGCACGTCAAACTTTCCCCCTGTTATCCATCCATAGTTGCTGATGGAAACGGCGAATCTGAGATTTGGATTGTGCCAACTGCAAGCATTCTCACCCAAATTAAACCCCCGAATTCCCTTGTCTCGCAATCACTCTATTTGCATTCGCAGGAAACCTATATTTCGCATTTGTTCGTCGTCTGTAGTGAACTTCGCAGAACGACAAGAAGTTAAGTTCTCCGAAGACGAAAATCGACTTATCGAAGCACTTCTTGGAATCCAGGGACGCGGTCGATCCGCTTCTCCACAACAACTGAAAGTATGCAATCTGTTTCTGAATGTTTTCGAAGTTCTGTAAATTGAGATTGATTTCTTTTGATGATTTTGATAGTAGATTTTAATGACATTTCGTAGGAAATAGAACGTGCGGTAAAATTTCTGGAAGATTCGAAAGGCGTGCCTGATCCGGTTGGCTTTTTTTTTTTATGTTTATGTTGTTCTATTCCTGCAATATCTTAATCTATCCTTGCATTTTTTATTAGCACAAATATATGCGCGTGCCTCATTTAAGCTTGAGCATGATGGATTTGTGATATGGATTTGGAATGATGCAGTTTGACCATAATCGATCTGGAGTTCTCTTTTAATTTAAACAGAAGGAACAAAAATTCAAAACCCCCTTTTTTCCTTGCCAATTGCTCAGACTGTATATAGCGTAGAGAAGTCAGCTTAGTGAGTGAATCAAAGATGTAATTGATTGTAAACATGTCGCATTATATAAAGTAGCTGGCATGGCTTTGCTACTAGTTGTGGTGGATATAAATTAAGCAATGGAAGGCATTCTTTACATGTTTTTCCTGTTGTTTGTGTTAAGAAAAGATGCCGGTCGGTCAGTAAAACCGAGAGGATAATGATGGTAAACGCTTACGCACACAACAGGGAGGAAAAGAATCACGACATAGTATTTTTATGTGGAAACCCTATTCTGATTAAAGGGGCAAAAACTATAGGACACTTAGTTCACAAAAATTTCATTATGTGAATTTTGATTACAAAAACCCTGATTACACAAACCCTTGGATAGCAGAGAACAGAGTACACGAGCAAAAAGAGCAACTCATTGTTTTTTCTCTCTGTTTTTCTCTTCAGCATTCTCCTAATTTTCCGTCGCTTAGCATACATATATATATATATATAGGCACTGGGCAACCACCCACTCTGCAAGGTGGTTGCGTACCCTTTAGAACCTGTCACTAACTTTGCAAAACGCCTTCTTGTTGGGAGCAGTTGACCTGCTCTGTAAAGTCAGCTACCAACTCTGAAAGTCAAGTTCATTTTCTGAAAAATTGTCTGCGCAGACTTTGTAAATGACTAGCTTTTCCAGACAAGCCGTCCTCACTGGTTGTTTAAAATCCTCGGTCTTTAGCCAATGTCCTCGACCTTTGGCCAATATTCTCGGTCATTAGCTAGTGTCTTTGGCCATTACTTAGAGTCCTTGTCCTTCCATTAGAATTCTCGGCCTTCAATCAGAGTTTTCGGCCTTCAGTTAGAGTCTTCAGTCTTGAGAAGAAAATTTCATTCCGAAAATTTTCACTCCGACCAAGTGTAACTACTTTGACCTTTCTTCCATTTTGGCCACATTTCTGGGCGCGCAAACGCACGCAGCGAACACAACAACACTTCCCACATGGGGATGATCCACAATCCCAATAGTTTGTTGTTTATCAAATATACTATGCTGTTATTTATTGAAGTGTTTAATGTGACAGACATACTCTAGTTTGATTGAAGGTCGCTGGCAGTTGATGTTTACGACAAGACCAGGAACAGCATCGCCAATACAGGTTCATTTTTTAAGCTTTGCTGTAAGCTAATAGTTGGGCTTTTATATGTTCTCCATTATTACTTGATGGCTTATCGTTCTCTTCTTGGCATATGCATGCGCAGAATTGTGGTAACGATTTAATTCTTGTATGTTGCTTGCGACAATTGTGGTTCATATAAAGCCATTTGCTTTTCTACATGTGATTTAGATACATGCACGCATCTGTGGCACCTTATGATGATGATTTATGTCATTTTTGGTAATATACATTAGAGAACATTTGTGGGAGTTGACTTCTTCAGCGTATTTCAAGAGGTATACATCCAGATGAATGATCCCCGTGTATCCAACATTGTAAGATTCTCGGAGGCGATAGGAGAACTTAAAGTTGAGGTATACTCTTATTACTGTTACTGTAAGATGTACTCCTTGCTTAGTAATTTATATTCTGCAATGTTCTGAAACATAGTAATTATTTTGCTTTGCATAATTTAGTTTTGATAATATATATTAAACAAAGTCTCAGCACAAGGAAAAAGTGTGAGGTCAACCAAACACGATATACCATGAAGAGCTGGTTCAACATATCTTGGGTGTTGGGATTGGACCCACTTGTTTGAACCACAAAGAAATAAATCAATAATGCACAACAAGGCAATGATAATCAGAAATATAAAGCACACAAGACTTTATGTGGAAAACCCCTTTTCAAATGAGGGAAAAAACTACGGGACTATATGTCAAACAAATATCCATTATGCAATATATTTGGTTATAAAAATCCAAATAAATATAAGGATATAACGCTTTGTAATAAGTGAACCCAAGCAATAAGGAGTATAAGACAAAAGAAAAGAAAAACGACCGGTAAAATGTCCTTCTCAACTTCAAGAATAATGTATCTAAGGTCAGTGGAGAATAAAATACAATCCTGAATTCAATCAGATGAGCAAATCGTCATTTTCTCTCTTTTTTTCTCTGTTTCCCTTCCTTTTCTCACTATGTCGACACTTAGTGTATCAAAAATAAAAATGTAATCCTAAAAATCACGTTAAGACATTTCATATAGAAATGGTGCTCGAGCGCTCGTTGGATGGGCATTGCGCTCAAGTTCACTATGTAATTAACGCATGAGCACCCCTCAGGCGCACACCAGGTGTTGAGCAATTTAGACAAATCCCGTTCATGCACCCCTCGAGCGCTCGTGAGGCGGTATTAATCTAAATATTGCGTGCATATGCATCTCTCAGGCGTCCCTCAGGCGCCCCTAATTTAGAATTTGGCATTCATGCGTGAATCAGTCGCCTATTGCGCCCCACTCAGCAGCTTGGCTCTAATTAGACTAAGGAACATGTGTTATCATGTGCTTTGCGGAATGGTACATCAAATGGGCATGGGATCTACAAGGGAGTAACCTACAATCCAACAAACTTTCTCTCACGACCTTGTGGGGGCCATCACCATCTCGGCTATGGTTTGGCAAGTTTTAAACTTTGACCTTTGCAATACTTTAGTCATCATGTTAGATCCATTTTTCTCGATCTTGACCTTGGTAAGTGTTTGCAGCTCCGAGTCAATAATGTTCCTCACCCAGTGATATCTCACATCAATATGTTTTAATCGGAAATGAAATGACGAGTTTTTGCAAAGGTGAATAACGTTTTCATTGTCACAAAGCAGCACATAGTTCTTGGATAAACTTCTTTATCCACAACATCTCATTATTTGTTTCCGTTACCACAATGAATTCCTCTTCATTGGTAGAGAGAGCAATACATTTTTGCAATTTAGATTGCCACAAAATGGTTCTTCCTACGAACATAACTAGATATCTCAAGGTATACTTTCGAGAGTCAATATCGCTCACCATGTCAGTACTTGTCTACCCAACCAGAAGAGACTTGTCATTTCTAAAATATAGACACATCTTAAAAGTTTATCGGAGATATCTCCGTAGACTAATGCTCCTCCTTGGGATTTGAAAGAAATTCGGTAACCGTTCTAACCAGATGAGCAATATCTAGTCTCATATACACCATTGCATACAACAAACTATCCACAGCTGAAGAGTAAGAAATACTTCTCATGCTTGCCTTTTCATTATTTGTAGAGAAGTATTGTCAATTGCTCAATTTAAAGTGATTGGCCAACGGAGTGCTTACCGACTTGAACTTCTCCATATTAAAACATTAAACCAAATGTTCAACATAACTTTCTTGGGATATCCACAATTTCTTTGCTTTTCTATTGTGAAATATTCTTATACTAAGAATTTGCTTCGCCAACCCCAAATCTTTCGTAACGAAAGATTTCCCAAGCTACTACTTTGATTCGGTGATTCGATAGGCATTTTGCTCCACAATGAGCATATTGTCCACATGGAAGAGGAGAATAACAAAGCCATCCACGGAAAACCTTTAAACGAAGACATAATGGTTCAAAGTAGTCTTTTGGTGGCCTTGACTCACCATAAAATATTCAAACTTCTCCTACTAGTATCTTGGGGCTTACTTTAGCCTGTGTAGATGTCATATTAAACACTCCTTTTCCTTAATTCGAAATCCCTCTGGTTGCTCTATGAAGATCTCCTTTACAAGGTCACCGTGAAGAAAAGTCGTCCTCACATTCAATTGTTCAACTTTCAGATCAAAAACTGTGGCCAATCCAATAACTATGCTGATTGAAAATATCTTCATAATAGGAGCAAAAATCTCCTCAAAATTGATACCCTTTCGCTGATTGAACCCTTTCACAATCAATCTCGTTTTGTATCTTGGTTGTGATATGTTTTCATTAGTCTTTAAGTAGAAGACCCGCTTGTTCTTCAAATATCAATTGCCCTTAGGTAACTTGGTTAGCTTGAACATGTGGTTCTCTTTTAACGACTTCATTTCTTATTGCATAACCTCCATCCACTCTAATTTATACTCATCCTCCATTGGTTCATTAAAACTTCTGAGTTCTTCGCCATTGATAAGTAACACATACTCATCAACTGATAGGCGAGAAGAGAGCCTTTGATTTCTTGTGGATTGTCGAAGTGAGATGGTCTCGGTTGGTTTAGAATCATCATGATGAACAGCGTCATCTACATTTGCATTGTCCACTCCATCAGGCGTAGGAGTCCCACGGTTTTCTTCCCCTTTAGCATCATCTCAATCACCGTCTTTATTATTAATTGGCACCGGTGTCAAGGATTCAAGATTCATATCGCACAGCTAGTCATTGTTATTGTTGGAAATAACTTTCTCCGCTCTGCCGATATCTTCAATAATTTCACCATCGACAAGCACCACGTCCCTCGACCAGACAAACTTGTTCTCTATCGTATTATAAAACCGATAACTCAACTCACTTTTTCCGTAATTGAGAAATATGCACCGTCTTGTTTTCGATTCTAGCTTTGATCACTCGTCCTTTAGGATATGAACAAATGACTTGTACCCAAATACACGTAGATGGTCATAAAAAACTTCCTCTTCAGACCACATATTTTTTAGTATTTCTCCATTTAGTGGGCTACTTGGTAAGAGATTAATCACATGAGCCACAACATTTAAAAATTTTCCTCAAAATAAATCGAGGAGCTTCACCTCCAAAAGCATGCGACAAACTCTCTTGGTTAATGTCTAATTTATCCTTTCAACCACACTATTCAGTTACAGTGTCTTCGGTGGAGTCCTTTGATGTCGTATTCCATGGGTCCGACAATATGCATTAAATGCTCCAATATATTCCCTTCCGTTATCACTCTGGATACACTTCAACTTCTTTCCCGTTTGTCTCTCCACTAGGGTATGAAATTGTTCAAAGATATTAAGGGCTTGATCCTTCGGCTTTAGCGGATATACTTACAATTTTAATGAATAATTATTAATGAATGTAATGAAATAAAGTATTCATCCGAATGTTTTCACTTTAGAATGGCCACATAAGTCGGTGTGGATCAATTCAAGAGAATCCATCTTCCTCGTGGACGAGTTTCCATGGAATGAAACTCTCCGTTGCTTCCCCGCCATACAATGAGAATAGATCTTCAATTTGGCTTCCTTTACACCCCGAAGGAAATTCTTCTTAGCTAAACAATTTAGTTCCTTCTCACTCGTGGTTTAAGTGTTAGTGCTACAAGTCTGAAGATTCCTCGCTCTTTGCCACATGCACGTCTTTGGTTGAAATTGAAACTTACAACACATATAAGTTGAAAGCCTTCTTTCTTCGGGAAACAACTAGAGATCCCCTGGTTAGCTTCTATACCCCTTTATAGAATGTCTTGCATAATATTTTGTCGTCAACGTTGCCCGCTAAAATAAGATTCAACTGAATATTCGGTGCATGTCATACATCTCTCAATAGTAGCATGGTTTCATTGTTGGTAATTAGGCACACGTCATCACAGTCGATAATCCAAGACATATTTTCATTTCCCATCTTCAATACTTCAAAATCACCAAGAGTGTAAGATATAAAGAATCCCCTTCTCGACATGACATAGAATGAAGCATCACTATCCACCATCCAGTTTGTTTCATGGTCCGCCAAATTGATCAATTCTTCTTCTTTGCAAACCAATGGTAAATCTGGATTGATAACAATTGAGGCTCTCTCCTCATCTTGGGACTTCTCAGCCTTTTTCTTGTTTCTATCGACATTTTTATGCTTTCACTTATAACAATACTTTTTGATGTGTCATTTTTTCCTGCAACGGTGACATTCAAGGTCTTGAAGTCTTAACCATGACTTGTTTTGGCTCTTTTCACCAAATTTTGGGCCACATCCTTTATTTCTTCCTCGTGTTTTAGAGACTTGCACTTTGGCGATGGTGATCTGTATCACCTCCCATGAATCTAGCAAGGGGGACAACAACTATAAGCCTAGTAACTTCTCATCAAACTTGATACCCATATTGTTCAATTGATCAATACATCCCTGGAACTCGTTCAAGTGGTTGGCTATTGACATATCCTCCTTGTATCTCATTTGCATCAACTTTATCAAGTGATATAATTTGTTGTTATCGGTCTTTGAGACATAAAGTGTTTCAAGCTTTTCCCACAAAATTTTGGCATGTGTTTCATTTTGAATGTTATTATACACGTCGTCAACGAATTACCGAATATAGTTACAAACTTGTTCATATTCAAAAGCGTATTCCTCAAATTTTGACTTGGGCTTTTGAGCAGCAAATACCAGAAGATATATTATTTTCACAAATAGCAACTCCTTTATTTTGCTCATCCATATATCATAGTATGAGCCATTCAAGTGAATCATTTTCTTTTTAACTTCTATTTGTTTGAACAAGTTTTAACACATGATAACAACAAACCGTGTTCCTGATATCACTTGCTGGGATCTGACCCACTTGTTTAAACTACGAGAAAATAAATCGATAATACATAATAAGGCAATGATAATCACAAATATGAAGCACTCAAGATTTTATTTGAAAAATTCATTTTTAAATGAGAGGGAAAAACAATGGGATTATATGTCCAACATATATTCACTATGCAATATGTTCGGTTATAAAAATTTTAACAAATATAAGGATATAATACCTTGTAATAAGTGAACCCGAGTAATAAATAGTACAAAATAAAAGAGAAGAAAATTAATTGGTAAAATGTCCTTCTCAACTTCAAGAACAATGTATCAAAAATCAATGGAGAATGGAACACAATTCGGAACTTAATCGGATGAGCAAACCTTCCTCTTTTCCCTTTTCTCTCTCTTTCTCTTCCTTTTCTCACTGTGCCGGCGCTCAATGTCTCAAAAATCACAAAATATAACCCTAAAAATCGTGTCAGGACATTTTATATCAAAAATGGCACTCGCGTGAATCCACTATTTAATTGGCACACGAGTACCCCTTGAGTGCACATCAAGTACTTAGCAATCTGGACAAATCTCACTCGTACACCCCTCGGTTGCTCCTCAGGCAGCCCCAATCTAGACAATGCACGCATTTGTGCCTCTCAAGCATCCATTGGGTGCCCGTAATTTGGAACGCTCATGTATAAATCAGACGCCTATCATGCGCTACTCAGTAACTTTTCCCTGATCAGACCAAAGTACATGCGTCATCGTGCATGCCACCGAATAGTACATCAAATGGGCATGGGACCCACAACCCAACACCGGACATCTCAATAATCTAGCACAAATAGTATTTCCCTTCGCATCATTCCTGCTGCTGTAGTCTTTAGTACAGTCATAGCTAAACAAATGATGATCCAGGTTGATATAGAAAATCGTGTATTAGCACATTTGATCTTTTCTCATCTTCCATGTTTCCTGCATGTGGACTTCCATCTAGAACTGCTAGGCATTTAAAATTTCTTCTGATTATTGTGCTGGAGATTTTCAAAATGAGAAAGAATACTGACAACTGCTTATGGAGCATCTTCTGACTGGTAAAATGATTTTTTTCATCAATATGCTATTATCTGTCTCTCAAAAGTAAAATATGTCATGATTATGAAAACTTCACATCCCTCTTTCTAGTGCTGCACTGTCATATTTTTCATGATGAATTCCAAAGCTGGAGAATAGAAAATGGCTGCTTCGTGTATGGCTCCTTGATCTGAGGAAAGCAGCCATATAAGTTGCTTTGTGTCGCTTAAGTAGTGGTGAGCTAATGAATGACAGAGTCATTGAGATGACTTTACAAAAGGTATCTGTAACATTTAACTTCTCTGTTAGAATAGTATGCAATTGATGCATGTGATATCACCTGGTCCAACTGGTCCTCAACCATGCTAATTGTTGTGACATTTATGGTACATCATGTTTATCTACTATCATGTGCCTCCTCTTTTCACAGGCCGTAGCATCTGTTGAGAATGGAAAACGGATTCTTTTCCGATTCGACAGAGGAGCTTTTTCTTTGAAATTTTTACCATTTAAGGTTCCATACCCAGTGCCATTTAGGTTTCTTGGAGACGAAGCAAAAGGTTGGCTAGACACCACATATCTCTCACGTTCTGGGAACATTCGTATCTCAAGAGGGAGTAAGGTACACAGGTCTTCTGTAATCCTTATTACCTCTCTTAAGTTCGCATTATCACAAATCTTTGGTGAGCTCAGTAATAACTGGTAGCTTGGTCACTTATATCTGAAATCTGCAAAGATTAAGGGCTCCATCTACATCTCTGTAGTGCAGGGAACCACTTTTGTGCTACAGAAGGAAACTGAACCAAGGCAGCAATTGCTTTCAGCCATCTCAACAGGAAGTGGAGTGACAGAGGTTCTTTCGCTGCCCAAATCTGGTTCTTTGTCATACAAGCAGTTTAATTGATAGATTGATGAATAATTATAGTTTGTGATATAGTTAGTTTGGTACTTTGATGCCTGACATGTGCAGGCAATTGATAAGCTTATTTCCAGGCATAAAGATAGAGATGCCAGTGATCCTGAGCTTTTGGAGGGAGAATGGAAGATGATTTGGAGCTCCCAGGTAGGATTAGTATTTTATTAGTTGAAAATCATGCTATTTATTGGTATGCTGTTCTAGAGATTAAAAAAAAAAAAAAATCAAAATGAAGAAGGAACCAAGAAAGCTTACAGATGCAAGCATAACAATGGCATTGGGCTTGAGTGGTGGTATCAACTTTAAGTTGGGTTTACTTTAGGTGCAAAGACTGGAAAAGTCTGTACAGTAGGTTTTAATAATGTGATAAGTGATTAAACAGAGTAATGGACATACTTCAATAGGCCACAGGTGGAGTGGGATTACCTTTAGGTGGCAAGAGGAGGAAAGACTGTCAAACTACTTTTGCCATTTCTGAAAATTAGTTACCAACTGCATAAGTAGTTAATGTACTTCGTCAAACAGATCTAGAAGAAGCTGACAGCTGTAAATTGTAGTGGTATAAAAAAGGAAAAGTGTGTTCCCTCCCTCTCCCCCACCTTATCATGGCTATGAGCTACATTGATTTTTTTTTTTTTGCTTCTTTGCCTTCACCAAGCTAAATGTAGCCTCTCTTAATTGTAGATGGAAACAGATAGCTGGTTGGAAAATGCAGCCAATGGTCTTATGGGTACACAAGTGGGTCTACGCTTCATACGGATACTCTATCAAACATCTCTAATTTTAATTAGATAGTCTAAGCTTCTGTCCATGGTTTACGTTCCAGGTAATCAAGAAAAATGGGCAATTGATGTTCTTGGTTGATATCTTGCTTGGTTTCAGGTTCTCCATGAGTGGCAAGTTTTTGTATGTAGCTTCTACCCTCTATGATTGACTTGCGGTTTGGATACAAGAAGAACATGGAAAATATCTCTCTATATTATGAACTATTTTCAATACCTTGTCCTTTAGGCCATAGGCTTTTCTTTTCTTTTTTTTTTTCGGGTGGGGTGGGGTATCCTGAGGCCCTCTCTGTGGCTTTGCCATCTAGACTTTCACACTTCTACAGTTTGTTGATTCCAATTGCAAAACTTCCATGAGCTATTTGCTAGATTTTGAGTTACTTTTTTATAGTTCCCACAACCAATGAACATGTTATTTGGAGGATGTATGATGTTCGAGTGTCACATGCTCAGGCAGAGATGTCAAGGGTCTCACAAGCTTTGTGCGAGCTTTGTGCGAGAGTTGGCCAAGGCTCAGTCAATGATTGTCTAAGCAACAAAGACACTAAAGGTTCACACGAGATCCATGTGAGGGTCGGTTGAGAATCAATCGAACGATGGATTCATTTGAAGTTCGCACAAGGTTCGTGTAAGGTGTAATCGAGTGAAAGATATTTTCAGTGAACAGGTGGTATCGTATATGGCATGCTCAGACAGAGATGTCAAGTAAGGGTCATGTAGGTTTGTATGAGGGTTTGCTGAGCGCCAGTTAAAAATCATTTAAGCGACGAAGGATACTGGAGGTTTGCACGATGTTTGTACAGAGGTCGGCTGAGCGATGAAGTTCAATGAAAGTTCGCGTGAGATCGTGCGAAGTGCTGTCTAGTGAAAGAAATTTCTAGTGAATAAGTGGTATCTGCGTTTAGTAAGCGTGCGTAGAATATGCATACCTGATGTGTGCCAAGGGGTTCCTATGTGCCAATTTTGGTGGGACTAGCGTTTAAATGGCACATGCTTAGGTTGCTCGGAGGGGTCATGGCTAATGCACGGGAAGAGTACACGTGTGCCAACATTGCTATGAAATCACTCCTAATGCAATTTTTGGGCAATCCAAAATTATGTTGTCATACAAGGAGTGTTGCACAAGAGACAGAAGAGAGAAAAGAGAGAAGAGGAAAGTGTTTGCATCTAGTTGAGGTCCGACTTGAGTTTCGTTCATTGTCAAGTATGTTGCTCTAGTGTGTTCATAGGATGTTTTACCATAAAGTTGCTCTTATTTATTTGTCTTTTTTCTTATGGGTTGTTAGGTTGGTTGAAGGTTGTATTCAGTTAGTTATTCGCTAAGGTTGCAGTGAAGGAATTTTGGAGAGGATTACTTTTGTAATCAGCACTATTTTATAGTAGATTTATTTGGAGTTTATTTTATGATTTTGCCCTTAATTAGAAATGGTTTTCCATCTTAAATATCGTTGTACAAGTTTGTGTATTTGGTTACTTTTGTTCATTGTGATCAAGTGTTTAGTGGTTGACATTTGACGAAGGGTTTGGTTTTGTTCCTCTCGTCAATTTTGTGTGTGTTTTTGTCAAATCCCAATACAATCATATTGCAATAATTAGAGGTTTGACAAAATATATACAATAAAATCTACAATCGCATGTTGAATAAAATAAGAGGACAACACCAGCAGAAAGATGTGACAGCTGAAGCCACAAACACATTGGATTTGGGTTTGTTCCGTTGCCCTAATTGTGTGTTGTGTTTTCGTCAAATCCCAACTCGATCATAGTGCAATAATTAGAGGTTTGACAAAATATATACAATAGAATCTAGAATCGCATGTTGAATAAAATAGGAGGACAACAGCCGCAGAAAGATGTGACAGCTGTAGCCACAAACAGATTGGAACCCCTTATATTTTTTTCATGAACTCAAAATAATTCTAAGGAACTAGTTTCTCTAGTTCTTCAACTTTGAACTTTTATGCAACCAAAAATATTATACTTATCACATTTGCAATGTTGCTTCCCAACGAAGCCGGCTCCACTTGTCCAAAAATTTTATACGTTATGTGGCTATGATGTAATCATTGAAATTTGCTGTTGTGTACAGCAATTCGAATCTCCACTTGTCACATATAAAAACTTGCCCTTCTCTTTATTTTTATTTTCAGCTCTCATTAGCCCACACTGTGGAAAGCTGGCTCGTGAAATGGTTCACCCTTCTTTTTAACCACCACAATTCTGCAGGTTTGGTATCTGAGAGAACCTCTTTAGCTGTAACAAACAATAGAACTGTCTCCAATCCAATCCAAATTGGGTTTATGGGACTGTCTGCCCAATCAATTTGAAGCTGAGCCAGAAAGGATGCTACTATCCTTATCTTGGGAACCAACTGATGGATGTATTCAGTTATATATCGATCCATATAGTTGCATTTTATTCTGCAGACAGCTAATCATCTTAATATTTTTGTTTTTTTTTTTTGGGGGGGGGGGGGGGGAGTTGTTCCCTGGGTTCCCAGCGCCTTTGTCTCTCTGTTATTCTGTTATAAGCTGACAAAGTTTCGTGACAATGGCAATAAAACCAGGAAGTCAGGAAGTAATGTGTACGATATAACGATGGATGATGCAGCTATTTTACTTGGACAATTTGGACTTCCTATTGAGATGGAAAGCAAATTCAGTATGGAGCTGCTGTAAGATATCTGCACTTCAACATCTGACTTTCCACATGCATCTGCCCTTTTCAATGCATATTATGTTCGAATAAAGAATAGTATCTGCTACATGTTTCAGGTATACTGATGACAGAATCAGAATCTCACGAGGCTTCAACAAAATTATGTTTGTCCACGTACGTGTGCATCAGTCCTGAAAGAAATAGTGGTGATCCTGCACCCTCTTGTTTGTGCGCTGCCGCTTGCTTTTTATATGGTGATATCATTAAAGCTTCCTATTCTTAAAATTTCCTTGTCTTTCCATGTGCATACATAATGATCTGTTCTTCCAGTGCAGTCTTCTCGGGCTCTGCTTGGACAGAGAACCTAATAAATTTTTTCACCAGTTAGAACAAAACAAATTCCGTTCAATATATGGAAACATCATTAATTAAGAGAACTATTTTCTATTTTACCATGTCCCCC
>JAODPA010001222.1:0-40112 GCA_025585075.1 Nepenthes mirabilis | reverse complement strand
GGAGAAGGAAGAGAAGGGAGAGGAAGGAGGCGGTGGCAATGGCGACGGCAACGAGGGTTACGGGTGAGGCCGTGACGGTCGCTAGCTGAGTCAAGGGTGGCGCAGTGTGGGTTGTGCGAAGAGAATGACGGCGAAGCCACGCGAGGATGACTGCGGCAACGAAGCGACGCTAGTGCTGGCGAGGTGAGGTCGGGGAGGCCGGCGACAGCCATATGAGGCGATGCGGTAGAGTGACGCAGAGGAGTGGTGGTAGCAGCGACAGAGGTAGCGTAAGCCGCGCGAGGAGAGAAGCTACGTGAGAGAGGACGGCGGCCAGACGGGAGGCAGCGGCGGTGACGGTGGTCGCTCGGAAGGCCAACGATGGTGGCTCGAGGCGGCAGGCCGTGGCAGTAGTGCGGCCGAGGCCGTGCGTAGAGAGGAGAGAGGGCAGCGCGTGGGGCGCGCGCGAGGCAAGACAGAGAAAGGCACAAATCGGGTATTTCAGGATATCCTTTCTTTAGATCTGCGGAGTATAATGTTAAGGCAAGTATTCTCTAGCCTTATTCTTGATCTGATTTAATTTTTGATACATTTTGACTACTGTGGAAGATTTTACTAACATGCATGTATTTTTATACACATTCAATTTATTAATTATGTACATGCATATATGTTTTATTGGTTATGTGGTGGTTTTACGCTGGTATGTATGATTTGGAGGGTTTTCGGATACCCGAATGGTATATATGTATATTTGTGTATCTGTATATTATAGAACAATGAATCAGGCATTGTATTAATCATGTGTGCTGTCGGGGGCGGGGTCACTACGGGACCTTGGCGGTCCGAGACTCAATGGGTCGTTATATGTAATCCGAGGTATGAGATATTGGTACCACTCCCGTCGATGGGGAGGCTTAGTCCCAATGGAGACATATATGATATAGCTACTTCCGTCGGAAGGAAGGTTGAGATTTTTAGTAGCTAACTTGTACCACTGTGTATTTAAATGAGAACCATTATAAGGAATTGACGAAATAATATGTTCGGACGTCTTAATATAGAACTAAAACTTGAGGTTGTACCCAAAGCCGTGGGTGGTAAAATATAGTGAGCAAGTTCTTAATCTATGGAAGACAGAGTACATGGATCGCATTGAGTTACTGGTCTAAATCGTAGCCGATATAGCCGTGATTACCGGATAAGGGTAACCCTTCCTCATGTTAGTATTATTTATCTTTGGTTTTTCGATTTCGTGCATGCTTTGTAGTTCTATATGTATTTGGGTGGAAGATGATTTTGAGATACACTGATTGGCTCACAATTGGGTGATAGAAATGTCACGTACATATAAATATGTGATAAACTCGGAACGTGTGTTGATTTATGTTTTTGTTCTGGCAGTTTTTTCTCGATTTCTACATTATGAGATATAGATCCGAACGATAGTATGTGTCCCATACGAATGTGGTGACGGTTGTGGCCTATATGACCTCGGATCATATGATATAATATCGTCTATGAGATTTGATCGGATCGTATTTATTATGATTATGTCCTGGATAGACTGTTTAATACGGATGATGATTTAGTACGAGACATCTCCTTAGTTTTCAAAGATTTTCATGGACCTTGTGTTTTGTTTTGACACGATTGTGATTGTTATTCGTTCCATCTAATTTATATACACCATTTTCATGTACATGATACTTGTTGAGCTCTAGGCTCATGTTTTCATATTTTATTCATTCAGAATAGTGGCATGGATACGCTTACAGGAGTTCGGATACGATTTAATGTGGCAGATCTCTATCGGTGAGTAGAGATGTTCATATTGGGCATGTTTCAGATCTCAAGAATGTGATATGATTGTGTCTTCGGCCGGATGAGGGCCCTGATCCATGTATTGAATGTATTGGAGTTATTATATTATGTTGATGAGTTGTTATTATATTTAATACCTCCCTTGCGATTGTCGATAGCAGGTCGTATATTATGTTTGTCCAAATTTATATTTGATGAGATATTGTGTGGATTTTTTAATATCGGGTCCTGTATGTGTATGCTTGTCACGCTCGGGTTGTGTTTTTATAGTTGATGAAAATATTATTATCGATTTTATTTTTGACCTGCATATATTGTGTTCCTGGATTGTGACAAGCCTCCTATGGAGTTGAGGAAACTTCAAGTAACCCGACCATTCGCATAATGGGAGTTCGATATTTTTGGCCTGTTTCCCATTGCGTCCAGATAAAGGAAGTTCATTGTTGTAGGTATCGACTACCTAACAAAATTAGTCGAAGACACCCCATTGGCCCAAATAACCAGGTAGAATACCATGAAATTCGTCTGACAGAGCATAGTCTGCAAACTTAGAATCCTCGAGGTCATCAAGACTGACAACAGAACCCAATTTACTAGTAAACGCCAAGTATTGCGCCAATTTGGGTATCAGGTTGGTCCACACCTTGGTAGCGTATCCACAAGTGAACGAGCAGGTGGAGGTTACCAACTAAACCCCGTTGCACAGACTAAAGACCAAATTAGAGGACTCAGGGGGCTCATGGGTTGACGACCTCCCCACCGTGCTTTGGTCGTACCGGACAACACGCAAAGAGCTGACACGCAAAACACCTTTTAGTTGTGCTACGGAATTGAGGCTGTCATTCTGGTTGAGATTGGGCTCCCTAGCCTCTGGGTTTAGGCCTTTCACCTACTCAATAACTCCAAGTGGCTCCACTTAGACTTGCTAGAAGAGGCGCAGGATGCAGAAAGGATTCAAACGGCCGCCTATCAACGGTGGATTGCCCAGTGTTACAATAAAAAAGTAAAGGCTCGACAGTTTAAGACTGAAGACCTGGTCCTACAGAGCATAGATGCCACCGGGAATACAGCCAATAGGAACAAACTCTCCCCGGATTGGGAAGGCTCGTTCATCGTCTTCGTCATTTTGCAGAACGGTGCATACAAGCATCAAACCCAAAACAGCAAGGTAGTTTCAAGGACATGGAATGTCGTCCATCTGAAGAAAGACTACCAATAAGGTTCTCACCAGGCCTAAGTAGGTCACACGTGTGCTAAAGAGTACTTGTAATATTATATCACGTTTAATAAAATGATTCATTTATTCGCATGTTTCTATTATCTCTGTTTTTCTTTCCCATATGAATGCATGTGTGAAATTGCATGAATTCAGACGAACTAGGTTGCCCATAAGTTGAGTGAGCTTTCATTCACCTGCAAGTAAACCTTGGTCTAGTATCAAGCGGCCCAGAAGCAGTAGGATTAAACATTGGTCCAGTACTAAGTAGCCCACATGCGGTCAGATTAATCCTTGGTCTCATACGAAACGGCCCATACGCTGTTGAATTAAACCTTAATCCCGTACCAAGTGGCCCATACGTGGCCAGATTAAACCTTGACCCTGTACCAAGTAGCCCATATGCAGTTAGATTAAACCTTGATCCCCTACTAAGTGGCTTGTTCCTGGTAAAAAAAAAACCTTAGGGGGCTTCCATAGTACGCATGCGACAACCTCCTCCCACAGGAAATAACATCGTCAGCCGGTCAGAAGATCGGAGTTAAGCACCACAACCTACTCGCATTGAAGAATCGTCCACATGCAAAATCCATGCTGGAGTATTTTGATAACCATCGGCTTTAATAAGGTCGAGGATCTCCAGAGTTGGGATCGTTATTTTAACAATAAAGTTTGCCAGGCCCTGGCCTTCTAAGGTTGGCCTTTGTCGAAAATCCACGTCGAACTCACCCAACTTAATGGCCCACTTGACTAGTCGTCTTGACAAATCTGGCATTTGCAATATTCCTTTCAATGGTTGCTCAGTCATGACAATAATTTTGTGCACCTAAAAATATGGTCGGAGTTTTCGAGTGAAATACACAAGCGCTAGTGCTACCCTCTCTGCATGGATGTATCGAGTTTTTGAGTCGGTTAAGATTGTGCTAACAGAGTACAAAGGCCGCTGTCCATCAAACTGTTGTTGAATCAGGACCGAACTTAGTGTAGTGTCATTTACAACAAGATACAAATATAGCTCCTTACCTTCTTGAGGGGAAGTTAGTAGTGGTGAGTTCAAGATATACTCCCTAAGCTCTCGAAACGTAGTTTCATAGTTGGTCGTCCACTAGAAATCGGCAGCCTTCATTCCCCTCAAAGCCTTGAAAGAAGGCAAGTAATTTTCGGCCGACTTAGATAAGAATCGGGAGTGCTAATAACCTCTCGGTTAGTTTTTGGACTTCTTTCACAAACCAAGGTAAATTCATATCCAGGATTGCCTTGATCTTTTCAGGGTTTACTTTAATTTCTCGATATGAAATACTAAAACCCAAAAAGTTTTTTGAGATCACTCCGAACATACATTTCATCAAATTGAGCTTTGTCTAATGCGTCCAAAGGACATTGAATACCTCATCCAGATCGCGAATATGGTTGTTGGTTGCCATGCTCTTGACGAGCATGTTATTCACATACACTTCTATATTTGGTCCGATCTAGGCCTCAAACATTTTGTTGATGTGCTGTTGATAAGTGGCATCAATATTCTTTAGACCAAAAGGTATAACTTTACAATAGTATGTCCCTTGGTCGGTCATAAACGTCGTGAGTTTCTCATCCTCTAGACTTATCCGAATTTAGTTGGAACTTAAGTACGCATCCATGAAGTTCAATAGTTTATGTTCAGATATTGAGTTTACGAGCAAATCAATCATCAGTAATGGAAAACTATCCTTTGGATATGTTTTGTTGACGTTTATGAAATTAACGTACATCCTCCACTTCCTATTACTTTTCTTAACTATGACCATATTAGATAACCAGTCTAAATATTAAACTTCTTTGATAAATCCAGTGTCAAGTAATCTCTTCGCCTCCTCATGAATGGTAATCGGTTTTTCAATCAAATAATTCTTTCGCTTCTGCCAGACTAGCTTATGATCGAAATTTAAGCCTAACTTATGGACCATTACTCCAATCAGTATCTTTAGTATATTGCTGAGTGTCCAGGCAAAGACGTCAAAAATTTATTGGAGAAAGCCGGTAAGTTGACTTCGAAGGGGTTCAGATAAAGAACTTCCAATTTATATGCACTTCTTCGGATCATTAGGGTCCAAAGGAATTCGGTTTGTAGACTCTCAAGATTGAGCTTGCAATAATATGATCTTATCACGGAAGTCAAGGTCCTCGATCTATTAACTGGGGGTGTCTAAATAATTTTGTACAAGTAACATATCCGCCTGATCACCTGATCACCAAGGACTTCTCCAATACCGAACGTGGTTGAAAGCTTTATCTTCAAATACGGGATTAAAGCCACTGCTCTAAATACCGTTAAACAGGAATGTTTGAGGATAGCATTGTAGACCTTCTACTACCAAGAAAGAAAGCATCTTGGTAGCCATCCTCAGATAGATGCCCAGTGTAACTTTAAGTTGGACAAACCCTTGATAGGTATTGGTTCATTGTCCAGTCTGTACAGGGGTCCCTCGATGGTCTTCAATTGACTTCTTTTTAATCCTAATTTAAAGTACGCATCAAGATAAAATAACATTTTTAAACTTTCATTATCAATAAACACTCATTTTAATTGGTAGTCCATGCTTCCATTAGAGATGAGTGCAGTTACAACAAAGTGATTTAAATGTGGAAAAGTTACATGTGTCATGTCTTTATCATTAAAACTAATGGCATCATTCCTAAATCCTACCCTTGGTTTCATGTCTTCATCACTAAAGCTAATGGCATCATTCCTAAATCCTCCCATTGGTTTCTTGTGGTCGGCAGCTATTCTTGAGCTCTTTGAAATTTCTCCCCAAGCAGTGATAGGGACGCAAGCAACAGGCCGGCCCAAAAAGGGCAAGTGGCCCAAGATCAACAGCAACCCATTTAAACCGTGATGGTTAACGCTACCATTGACCGAAAAAGTAAAAAATAGGCCGGTCGCGGCCTAGGATAAATGCAGCCCATGTCTAAATCGGCCCATATGGACCTTTCCAAGCCTCAACAGTCGTCTGTCCTAATTTTACGAATCTTCAAGAAAGGCAATCTCCTCTATAATGACAACCTATCATATTCAGGGCATATCCCGAGAGGAAGGTGTACAAATTAGTGCGCGATCCGCAAAAGGTGCCCTAATGATCGCTGCACACAGTATCTCCATGGAAGGAAAGGAATCCTCATTCCTGACCGTTGCATCCTAAAATGGCACCCACACCCATGCTAAGAAAGGCAATGATTCCCACAGTAGGCAAGCATCTCACCTTGCCACCTAAGGAAGGCAGCGAGAGTCCACGACTATAAAAGACTATGGATACTCACTCCACAAGCGTGCTCTCTCGCCTACTAAATGCCCTATAGCAAACTTAAGCTTACAAAAGCTTTCCACGCTCTCAAGCTTTCCAACACTTTCTTCTTTTCTCTCTGCTACTAGTTTCTTGCGGGCTAAGTACTGAGAGAAACTGCTTCTCGCAAGCTTCCATAATCAAAGCCACTCTCTCCGCTAGTGCACCCCTACCATCATTCTCGAACACATCTCTCGCATCCGTCCTTGCATTCATTGTATTTTACCTTCTATTTTTCAAAAGGCCGATTACTGATTTGAGTGACGGAGTATTTTCGGTGGGATCAAATTTTACAATTACTTGACCTCTTATTTGAAATTGTAGTGTACAGAATTCTAAGCTCAGTAGACAAAGACTGGAATCTGATAGACTAACTTAACCTGAATCCGTTCGAAATTTGGATCCAGGATACATCAAGCAAGATGCGTGGTGATCATGTTCACAACCCCAATTGCCACTCAATTCCTCAGCTGCTCAGCCTCATCTCCATCTGCTCCACTAGAAGTTTGTCCGGGTTTATACAGAAAGCGAGAGAGGTGTTCTTTTCGGATCAGCTCTTCAATTTTCTTCTACAGCGTCCTAAAATCTTCAATGCTATGGTCCTCACATTGATGGTAATGATAATATTTTGATGGGTCACCTCCATCTAGGTTATTCAATTCCTTCGGCTATTTAAAAAATTTTTCATCCCAAATATGTATCAAAGTGTTGGTGCGGGAGTCATTTAAAGAAATTAGGTCCAGAGGCCTGAACTCCCTTCGTGGTGTCAATTCGGACTTATGCTACTTCCTTGGTCCTCGAGGACACATGTGGTCCCCGTTCTTCCTCTTTTCTTCCATCGTCTTTTGGTGGAATTGGTTCCATCGTTCTAGCCATTTTGCTTTGTTGGCCTCCTGTGAGTCATTGTGGGACAGATGCTTGAAGAAGTCTCCCGGCTTCCACGTCAATATGAAAGTGCTTAGCTTCACCTCATCGGTGAACTTGGGTATCTTCCTGGCTTCGATCATGAACCTAGCCAGGGACTTCTTCAAACTTTCATTTGGCCTTTCCTTAACCTAAGCCAGATGCCATAGTTGTTTCTCCTTCCTTCTAATAGGGCCGAACTGGGATAGGAAACCATCAGCCAAGTCCTGAAATGTTTTGATGGAGTTCGGTTGAAGCCGATAGAACCATTCTTGGGCGTCCCCTTTAAGAGTCAAGGAAAAGTATAGACACATCGTTGCCTCATCCATGTCTTAGAAGCTCAGAAGAGTATAGAAATGATATAGATGGTCCATAGGATCAGTGTTTCCATCATACGGATCTAAGGCTAGCATCTTGAACTTATGAGGGAGCGGATGAGTTCAGATTTCCATAGTGAATGAAGATCTCTGCAAGTCAGCGGGTCGTATTCCGACGTCTCCTCAAAAAACGCGTTGCCATATTTTTTCAACTTTTTCCTCCATTTGAGGAGGAGCAGCCATTCTCTTCTCATTGAGGAAGGTCCTCAATTTCGAAGGGTTTTGCTGAGCCTGAGAGGCTTGGCGGCTCACAACTCTCGGAGGGAGCGCATCGTGGGAGGTTCTGGCCTATTGCGTGGATTCCCTATCGTCTCGAGAATAACGATGATTTTGTCTCTAGGGGCTATCCTCCTTGGTCCTACAACTGAGACGACCCTCTAATCGCGTTGAAGTTTTGTTACTCGAGGCAGCTTGAGTCCCGAGGTGTTTAGGTCGTCGGCCCTTATCTACCTGGATTTCTTCCCCTTCTCCTTCACCTGGAGGTTGTTGTTCGGGAGGCAGAAGGCGAAGCCCACTTCGGTTATTCATCAAACTGGGTGCATATAGTTTGGAAGGCCTTGGAGATGTCATCAATTCTTATTGCAAGTTCATGTATGCAATGGTCGGGATGATCATCCACCTGACTGTACCTAGGGGCAATTGCCACATGAGGTGGCGTCTTTGACTGGGGCACTTACTTGTACTATTGTGTTCACCATGTTGTTATTAGAAGTGTGGTTATCGGACTTTTAGTCTTCTTCCCACAGACGACACTTATGATGCGTCTAAGGATCTAAATTGTAATATGAATTAGGAGGGCCAAAATTTATCTGTTGGGTTTGAAGCAGACTCGATCTTCATACATCTTTAATCTGAATGTTGTGCAATCACAAAATATAGTCAAAGAATTTAGTGGGACTCACTCCCTGGTGTATCCTCTAACACTCAAATCAGTATTCTTCTTAAAAGAGAGGAAAAACAGAAGATGCAAGATTAAGCTTTCATGACTATGTTTATGGTATGGGGATTTACACTTTTATGAAAGCATCTTAGTTTGAAAGAGATAGTGTGCGCTCTAGGCGTCTTTTAATCGCTTTTTCTTTGTTTGAAGTGCTGACCTTTTTTCCTGCTGGAAAGAATGAGTTTTTATACAAATTGGGGGATGGTTGACTCCTCTTGTCAACTGTCTAGGAAATTGCCGAGCGGATAAAGTTTAACCCAACCGGTGGTTTCAACCAATGCCCAAGACCATTACTTTAAGATAAGAATAAGAAACCGTTCCAGCTGTTAGGTTAGTTCCATCTCCACCCTAAAAGCTAATCGTTTAAGGTCATGAGATATGTCTGTCAAATTGGGTAGCATGGGTAGTTTGGACCACTGAAGCTTGTGCTTGTGTCTGATTTAGATTTACTTTGGGCTAATTTTCATTGGGCGGTCGGTTACAATACTCATCAAGCATATTTTATATCATTTTCAAATATTGTTTCAGTTGTGTTGGCTGTCCAAAGCTGAATTTGACTCCACACTCACAAAATATTTTTCCAAGTTTCTCAGCCAAGAAAACTAGAATATACTCCCTCAGGATTCATCAATGGTTAACCTGGTGACTCACGAGTCAACCCCAACTCGAATACTACACAGTCGCTTACGCCTTACGCTAAGTAAGTGGACCTGCAAGTTAATGTTTGTAGTCCAACCAACAGAGGAAAACAACGCAATGATAAGGAAGAATCGACTGCATTTGACGATACAATTCGAAGGGCAAAGTTCCTTTCAAAATTAGAACTTCAAATCCTTAATTCTCTCGTCTTATTCGACATAGCAGGCCAAGATTTTGATTTGAAGAAGAAGATTATTATCATGGGAAGAGGAAAGTTCAAAGCCAAGCCTACTGGTCGCCGTCAGTTCTCTACTCCCCAAGAGATCCGTATACTCTCTTTCCCCCCTTTTTGATCACGATTCTAGATTTTCTGATTTTCGTTATAGTCGTTCGATCTGATTGCGTTGATTTGAATTACAATTGTTGACCTCTCGCTGATTATGTTAATCGTCTTGACCTGAATTTCTCTATTTTTAAATATTTATGCTGGACTCCTGACGTCCATTTTGACGATTGCTTCTTCACGGACGAATTGGGTGCTTTTTCTTCAGATATGCAATATTTCCAAAAAAAAAAAAAAATCTGTGAATTCGGACTAATATTTGCTACTTGTAAGGTTTTAAAACCTTGTTGTCGTGGTTGCTGATTCTTCTGAATTATCGGTTACGTTCACTTCCTGCACGCTGATATTTTTGCTAGATTTTTGAATTTACTGGATTTTATGTCAGAGTTGTGGTATGGTGGTCCTGGTGCATTCCTTGGCGTATAATTACTTCCTCATCTTTTAGTGATCTGAACTTTGCAGGAAGCTTATTTTAGCTACCGGAGAAAATTGAACGATAAGATCTTTGTTTTAATAAAAGTAATCATGGGCTGTGTCTGGCAAAAGTAATATTATGGTGTTATGTTAGTCTGTATAGATGGAGACTTTAAGCTTAGTTTTGAAGTTTTTGAGTATGTTTGTGCTGTATCTTATGCAAAAGGATACTTAACCTTATTTCATTTTGGTGAGGGGTTGTAATATGATATTATATCAAATTTCACCAATACAGAAGGAAATTACGGTTTATTGAAGTTCTTGTTATGATGTGGTCTATTTCAAGTGGAAGAAATATTCTTTTAAAGAAAACAAGGATTCTTTCAATTTCCTAGTACTAGAAGCAATTAGTTCTTGTCGCTTTTGCTTTAGGAGAGATGGGAACTGATAGGTAAAAAGAAGCTGGAATTATCATTTCCTGAGTTTTTGAAAGTGTTTGTCTACATTTGTTCTTTCCTCAGTTTCCTGTAGATGTATACCCCTTTTGTAGTGTTTATTAAGTACTAAAATTACCTAAGCATTCATGAAAGTTCTTATTGATGAAAAACAGTTATATTTATGCATAATGTGTGGGTGAATTCTGACATCACTGAAAATTTAACTGGTCTAATTCATTGAATGAACTGCAGTGAAAGGGTAGAGTATTTGAATTCTTCAACTATACTTGACATAGTTTCTTCAGCTGAATCAGCATTATTAGCAATGTTAGATTTCACTTGCCCCTGCACCATTGACCTAGAACGATTGACACCTTTCTACATATTGGAAATGATTCATCTACCTCACAGAATATTAAGATAGAGATAGGCCTTTTTCTGACGGTTGTGGGTGTTAACACTGCATCTACTTGCTTTCTTTTTTAAATTTATCTTCTTTGGTTTTGTTTGGAGTTCTAGGCAAATTTTATGCTAGTGCTTATTGAACACTATATCTGGCAAGGTTACTATTCCTCTGCTGTTCTAACTTGCATTCTTTTATTTCTATACATGAAATGGTTGAAGTTGATGGGATATCGACTCGTCCTCACACCTTTAAACGAGTAAGTAACCTTTTTTTTATGACTGTGTATAAATAATATGATTTTTTGACGGGGCAGCCAGTTATACTGCATCGTTGGCCCCACATAATTAGAACTTCTCCATGATTGAACTTGAGTGGAGCCTGATGATGCTAACAGAACTTTTCTGAATGATGTTGTCAGGAAGTAGCTGAACATGATGAGGAAGAGACACAAGAAGGCAAGGAAGAAGAATCTGAAGATGAGACTCAAGTTAGTAGTACTTTTTTTTCTTTCTTTTTTTGAGGATTCATCTTGGTTGTGTCATGTTTCTTACTGATATTGTTCCTCCCTTTTTCCTCATTTGTCATATCTGTTGCTGTCAATCCAAAACAATAGCGAAGTCGAAAAGGGATTCAAGGCATTATTGAGATTGAAAACCCAAATTTGGTGGAGCCGAAGAACTTGAAAGCCAAAGATGTTGTTGTGAGCTATGCTCTTTTACCTATTATTTGTATAAATAAAATTTTTAGAAACACTAATCTATGTGTCTGTCTCCACTTGACAGGTTGAGAAAACTACTGAACTTTCGAGACGTGAACGGTTTGTTCTACTTCCTGCTCCCATATCAGGGCTTATTTTATTTCATCTTTTCCAGTATTCCATCTGTTGGATGACAATCTGGAATATAACTTAGGAGGTGACCTGAAAGCATGAGCATGCCCAAAGCATCGTATAGAAATGTATGGCTGGTTGTGCTTGTTAGAGTGCAAACTGCAAGGATTGAGGTGCTTGCGGGCCCCCTGGAAATGCACTTGATCAGTCTATTGACTTGAGTTAAAAAAATGTGCAATCTTGTGTTCAAACTCATGATAACGCTTGAAAATTTGAGCTTGTTTTATTATTTTGGCTGTAAGTTTGTACACATAAGTTATGTGTACCATGGATTTGGATTTTAGCTTGAGAGATTCTAAAGTAGGTTCTTGGACCTTTCAACTCCAACCTTGCACACGACAAACGAAAGCAAGGACTTCAAAAAATTTGGGGCTAGCTTCTCGAATAAACCTTTGACGTTCAAGTCAATAAAATGGTTCCTAACAAATGAGTCGGATAGAAAGAACGAAGAAGATTAAATGACTAGACTGTGAGAGAATAATTTATGGGGAGAAGGTGTTTTGGAAGGTAAGTTTCAAACCTATTTGTACAGACTAAGTACTATGAGACTAATATTGAATCTCTAATATCATAGGGATCAATGAGTGATCAGATGCTCCCAGATTCCAATCTGTCTGACTCTTAGATTGTAAGATTATCAGTTGCCCTTATTAAGCTAAGGGGCTTAATATTTATAGAAGTATGAAGTCAATGTATAAGCAATTTCTTTAGAATGGGGTGACGGGCCATGATCTAAACATGGGCGATGCTGGCAGTTATGGTCAGTTACTACCATGCACATTCAAGATTGTGGGTCACGGTGTGAGGCTTCTCATTTTCTGATCATAGAGATCACTGGTGCTTATGTTTCTGTTGGATCTTAGGCTAAAGACATAGAATATTGGTTAAGTACAAGGAGTCAACTGCTTAGCTGAGCATTTATGCTTTCCTTAACTTCCTCCTCTATGTTAGCATTTGTAGATTAATGGTATTGATAATCGGGTTTTTGGCCCACAGTTTTATGTCATCTGGTGATGTAGGGAGGAGGGTGAAAGTAGAGAGAAGAAGAATAGAGGGGTAGAGACAAGAAATTAGACTAGAGAGGTAGAGACAAGAAAGAGATCAAACCAATGGGGAGAGAGGAAGGGAAGTCATAATTATTTAATTGCAATCAATTTCTCAAATTTTCATTCATCAATCAATCAATATCTAAATAATAGAAGTAGGGATTTTTATATAGAGAACCCTATGCCTAATAAAATTGGAAATAAAATCACTACCAAATAACTCCTAATTGGGAAATAGAATAAAAAGAAATAAAATCAAATATCTACGAAATAAAAATCAAATGAAATCAAATAATTAAAATTATTATGGAAATAAAATCAAATCTAATTTGGAAAGAAAATCAAAGCAAATATTCGTCTTGGATGTTCGCATCAATTCTCCCCGGGTGGTTGGAACTCGACCCCGTCGAGTTAAACTTCTGTAGTGAACTTCCCACGCACAAGTCGAGCATCGGTGCAAGCGGCCATCAATGCTGAGAGACACGTGGGAGTGGAATCGAAATTGAACTAAGCCACCAATGTTACCTGAAGGAACAAGATTTGGGCCTAAAGATGTGCAATCCTTCGGACGCTGATAGAGGTGGAATATGCTGGGGTCAAACTGGTGGCTTGGCTCGCTAGCAATCCAAGAAGTCTCGGGCTCTATCCAGCCAATTCATTTGACAAGAAAACGCTGAACTGCTCTATCCCTGGGTAGCATAAGCTACTCATCTAAAATAGTATCAATTTTATCATTATGTGCCCGGAGGGTGGAGAAGTGTGCAGAAATAGGTCGATATGCAATATGTGGTACGTCGGAGGGCACATCAAAGGGATCAATTGATGGGTGAAAATCGAGAAAACTGTTAACATAAAAGGTAGTGTCAAAAGGTGATAAAAAGATTAATAACATATGCAGTTGACCCGAACTGCTGAAAAATTTTAAATGGACTATCACTACTAGTATGCAATATAGAAACGTGCCTAGAGAGACACCGCTGTAGGATGATCCAAACCATAATAGAACCTCCAATATAAAAAGCGACATGGATGTTATGCACATTAGTGTGAAATTGACTTGAAGTATGACTTGTTTCCAAATATGTATTAATCTCGATGTGTAAGTCATGAAGATGTACAAATATTTTGGCCAGCATGGATGTACTAACATGTGAGGACATCGGGAGACGGCCTAATAGTTTGGGAAAGGCTCTGAGAACAATATTAGTAAACACAATAGGCTCGATGATGGCTACACGATCACAAGCTGTGAGATGAATGATATGTAATTCTTTTGTCTCTGCCCTTTTTTTATTAAGAGTCATCGGGTTTGGGGGCAAAAAATGGATGTGAATTTTTTTGCCTTTGTGAACAAAAGAATAGGAATTAGAACGACCTTTGATTGTGACATTCAAATTATATAACCAAGGGTGGCCGATAATGACATGGCCCACATCCATTGGTATAACGTCACACAAAATATGATCTTTGTACTCTAAAAATTGAATGGGTACAAGACAACGTTCTTTAATTGGTATAGAAGATTTATCAATCCAATAAACACTGTATGGATTAGGGTGTGGGACTGCTTTTAATCCCAAATGAGAAATAGTGTTAGTAGAGACCACATTGTTGTAATTACCGCTATCTACAATTATCTTGTAAGCTTTCTCATTCACTTTGATGTAAGTGTGAAAAATAGCATGGCGACGCCAATCATTTGCCTCTTTGGATTGTGTCAAGGTGTATCGCACAACGCCCAAAAATGATGTATTGAGGAAGGAAGAATGAAAGTCTAGACTGGAGGGAGTAAGTCGAATGCAGCTCACAAATGTTTTAATGTCATCATCATGCAAGTCATCAAACTTCTCTAACTTGGGTTCATAGACTTGTTCTTCAAGGGGTTATTCATTGACTTTATTTTGTCCGTCAATTAATAAAGCTTTACTCGGACATTTGGAAGAAATATGCCCAAAATCTTTACAGTTGAAGTACTGTAATTGAGAATTTCTTTTTGAGATTTCAGCATCCTTTCTTCGGGCTTTCCTTATAGAAACAACGGTAGAAGGAGGGGTTCTTAAGATAGACTTAGAATTGGTGGCAGGAGTGAGCACTATGGGTTGACAATGGGGTGTCCTAATTACTAATTCAAAATCTCGGACAAGATTATACGCATTGTCTAAAGTAATGACTCCGCGGAGGACAAGTTCTCTCCTAAGCTCCTCGTGTAGACCTTGCTAGAACTTACTCAATGTCATGGCCTCATCCACAATGATGTGACATCTCATTCAAAAATCATAGAATTGAGTCACATGCTCAATGACGGATTGATTACCCTGTCGAAGGGCATTTCACTAATCGAGTCAATTGCTACAGTAGGAGCGAGGTAAATACTTCTCTTGAAGGCGTCGTTTCATTTCAGCTTAACTCCGAACAGGGGCAGTTTGACGCCTAATTAGGAGGTCCTCAACACTTTTCCAATATAATTGGGGGTTTCCGGTCAACTTAAGGTTGGCAAATTGAACTCTCCTGTCTTCAGACATGCTATACCATTCAAGGAAATGATCTATATCTCGAACCTATTGAATGAAAACTCGATGGTCCAAGCAGCTGTCAAAAGTAGGGGTATCCAATTTGATATTTTTGAAGAGGTGGTCATCCAGATCCTACTCTTGATCATAATATCCAGGCCTGTTGATCGTGTTTACGAGGGGTTCATCTGCTGTGCCTTTGTCGGTGAGCCTTGTTATGTGATGCACCAGAGTTTTCAGTATCTGATGAGTGAGGTCCTAGTTCTAAAGTGGCAACTTGATTTGCGAGATCCAAATTAGTTTGACGAGTAATAGTCAGGTCAGTTTGAATAGCTCTCAGGTGGTCTTGCAATTGTTGTTGTTGGGAAACTAATTGGGCTAATTGTTGACTCAAAGTTTCAAATTGGTTAAAGTCCATAATTAGGTCAGGGATATTATGGGAGATAATCCAACCGCTTCGCAAATGCGTACAATACCAATACAAATAACGGGGTGGAGATTAATAAACAATTGAGACAATCCGAATCAATCAAATTTTTTTTTTTTGTGAGATTTGTATGGCTCAAATCATACAAACTAGTATCACTAATCTATTAAAATGATAAAACGAGAATCAATTGCAATAAATGTGTATCAAAGGTAGTGTGAAGTTTTTTTTTTTTTTTTGATAATAAAATGGCACACGCAGATAAAACTAAAGACTATTAAAGATAAATAAAATATGCTACTCAAAAGAAAATAGAACAAACACACTAGGAGATGATTGGACTAACTTGTTGAGACTGCCTTGGAGATGATCTGACTCGCGTATTTGAGATTGGATGAGAATCTGCTATTGTTTGAATTTTTTTTTCTCATTTTTTTTCCTTTGTTTTTCCTCCAACTTGAGAAGGAGTTTTAAATTAGAAAACTCTAATTAGTGGCATTTTAGTCATTGTATAAAGTTTATAAATGTGTATATATATATATATATTTATGTATGTATATATTTTCATAACCATTCCCTTAGGAATATGATTTTCACCGCAATTACTCTCTTTTCTTTAGTTAACAAAAACTAATGACTTGTGTTCCTATTTGTAGTTTCTGCCTTTTGTTGAAGAAAGCTTCTTCCGACTTCTCCAAAAACTGTGGCCCTAGCCAATCTTGTTAATACCATATTGATGACTTTGGCCACCACCTGATTGCTTAGCTGTTTGGGTGGCTCTTCGTCATTGTGGTCGTTTTTCTAGATGGAGTTTGGGTTCTGTAATTACTTCTTGAGGAAGCCCCTTTGGTTCTAGGCTTTAATCTCCTTCTACAAGTCTCGCAGTCCTTCATGCTATAACCCAAAGATTAATAGTAGTGACAATTCTTTGATTGGTCTCTTCTTTCTGGGTTCTTGATTGGCTTGGGTTGCTTTAAAAATTTTTTGTTCTGGATTTGCCATTGAACATTTGTCCTAGTATTCGTGAGAGTGAGATATAGTGGTATGAATGTTTGTCATGCATCTGGCCTTGTCCTTTGTTGCTTCTAAAAGTCATTGGTCGGGTTGTTGTTATTCCTCTACTTTCTCCTCCATGCTGCTTCGGATGAGACTCATTGTCTGGCCTCTCAAGACTCTATCGTTAGCTTTCTCCACCACTATGTATGTCCGGGTAATTGCTTCTACTTGCAAGAAGGTTTTATGGTATTGCTGGACCAACAATTTGAAAAAGTCGGCGGGTTGGATAGTCATCATAAAGGCATTCAACGAGTTTTTGATATTTTCAGGTTTTAGCATTGAAGCGGTTGAGAAATTGCTCGAGTCTCTTAATAAGAGTCTGCTTTACCTTGACCAGGTGCCAGGATTGTTTTTATTCCCTTTGGCTGGAGGTGAAATGTGACAATAACTGAACTGCTAGTTTCTAAAAGTCCTAATATAATTCGGCCCTGGCCTATAGAACTAAATTCAGATGTCTCCCTATAATATTCAAGGGAAACACAAGCATAGGGCAACATCCCCCAAGTTTTGGAAGCTGAGCAAAGCAGTTGATATAGTCCATCATCTATTCCGTCACACGGTTCCAAAGTTGGTATCCTGAATTTGTGGGGCACAAGGTGAAAGGGGTTCAGCCCATTTAGGCCCTGTGGTCCAAAGTTTCATTGGAAGATGTGTCTTTATCCTTGTTATTCTCTCTTCCGCTTCAGCCGTGGAAGCGATTTTTTTAGTGTTGAGAAAGAAACTTTACTCTAAATGGTTAGCAGATATGCCTAGTTCTTGCTTGGTCGAAAGGTCTTGCAAGCTGCTGTTGCATGACCCCTCTTCCAGATGAAACATGTGCTTTGAATCCCGAGTGTATTTAGGATTTCTTCTTTTTAGGGTTTTTTCCCTATCTTGGAAGTTCAATCATCCTTATACGTGTGACAAGACAAGTTGGTGAGGCGCCTTGCGGACGACCGGTGACGTGGGCCAAGTTTGCGTCTTCCTAAAGGCGGCCTTTTTGTTCTCTGACTTTTTTCTCAAAATTGAAGCCTATGTGAATTGGGTGTTAACCTGATGAGGTTGGTTCCCAAATCTATCCCACAGGGATTCAACATCTATGACATGTGCTGGAGTTGTGTAGGCATTCCTCCCATGTCTAATACTGCTGGTGAATGAGTGCTTAGCTGGTTTTCATTGTTCTAATGGACTTTCCAAGAGGGAATGCCCCCAGGAACTTAGCTTGATTTGCTATGAGCTCTGGTATTCACCATGATGACTTGCTAATGGATATTTGCAGAAATCAAATTATGCAAGGAGTTCCTTAACTCATTCTCATAGACAACACTAGTGATATATATTGTGGATTTGGATTTTGGCCAGAGAAATTTCAAAGCGGCTTTTTGAACCTTTCAACCCAAACCCTGGACACTGCAAACCAGATTCAGTGCTTTAGATGATTTGGGACTATCTTATTGGGTTATCTTCCGACGCTTAAGTCAACCAAAGGATTATTGTGATAAAAAAGTGATCAAATGCTCCCAGGTTCCTTTCTGTCCAACTCTTAGCTCATAGGATTATTAGATGCCATGATTGTGCTAAGGTGCTTGGTATTTATAGCAGCGTGAAGCTAATACATGGGTTGTTTCTTTGGAGTGGGGTGACAAATCACAATCCAGACATGGGGTGTGTTGGCTGTCTTGATCAGTTGCCAACATGGACATTTAGGAACACCGGTCATGGGAGAGGCTCCTTGTTTTCAGATTGTGGAGATCATGGTGGCCCATGTTTTTTATGGGTCTTGGGCTAAGGATGTAGAATTTTGGTTTAGCATGGAGAGTCGGTTGCTTACATGAGCATCTAGACCTCCCTTAATTTGTCGCTTTGGATCAGCCATCGTAGATTAACCATTTTAATAACCATGTGTCCACCCCGAAGTTGTCACTCAGTCGCCTGGTCAACCAGTCTAAATTACCTTGGCTATGGCTGGAACATGCTTACTAGGCTCTTTTTATGGCCGTGCACTCTCAGATTGGGCGCTTAATAACCTGTGCTTGTCAATCTGGATTCTCCATTCCATCCCCTAGACTTGTCAGTCGGTATGGTTCAACTCGAATTTCTACTAGGCCCAACAATAAGTATATTCATCAAGCTGGACTCAAGTACACTGATGAAAAGGCTTGGTGAAATCTTGTTGAGGGCTAGAGTGAACATTCGAAACATTCCTCTTGTTTCAGTTTGCATTCTTGCCTACGGAGAGTAAGCATCTCTTTTTCTCTCTCACGCATAAATGAAGGAATTGAAGAGTTTAGGGCTTTATGAATAGAAGAGATTTTGGCTATTTGTAGGATTATTGCTATATGTTGATGATGGAGTTATTCTTCATTGATGTTATTTGATGCTATTGTTGTGAAAGCTTGTCAGTCAAAACTTCACTGATTTTTGTTCCTTTCCAATTGTTTGTTTTCAGTGTGCAACACTTTGGAAATATTACTGTGTGCCTAGAGTAATAAGATTAAGTCTTGTTCTGAAGTTTATAGTTAGAAGGGTGTATACGTATTTATGATCCATGATGGCCGTGTCATCGGCTGGAGGTGATGGCAGCCGAGTCTTTTCTTCTTATGCATACACCATACATAAAAATGATCACCTTCTGTGAAGAAGCATAATATGTATCTCTATGTTTTAGTATGATATTTTGGGATGCACAATTGACTAGCTTGATAATAGAATGTGCCCCATGCTTTTGCCTTCTATTTTGCAGGGAGGAGTTGGAGAAACAAAAAGCTCACGAAAGGTTTATGAGGCTGCAAGAACAAGGGAAAACAGACCAGGCAAAGAAAGATTTGGGTAAGCTATGAAATTCTGCACCTTTATTTTCCATATTTTCTTTATTTTTTTCTGAGGGATCGACTTTGTTTGTGGTTGAAATGCAAGACAATTGGGATGTGCATATTTTGATATGATGAATGAATAGCATAGATGTAAATATTAGTTGATATATTTGGTATCGGGCCCCGTGATACCGACATTATTGTTATCATATCAGCGATATATTTTGATGTGCTGGCCAATATAGTCTTGTCAATTTATGATTTTCAGAAAATTTTTTCTGTCTGATGGGAAAAAATTCGATACAAATATAATTGTCAAATATAGTCAAATATTAGTAACATATTGTCAAATATATTCGATACAAATATAATTGTAACCGATACCAACACCAATATTGATACTAATATTTTCATCATGAGTTACACACTTAAGCACACCCCATTACATAAAATAAGGTGGGAATTGAGCATGTCCACAACTTATATAGAATTGGTTTCCAGGATCTGAAATTTGAGGAGTTGAGAAGTGATTAGTTTTGTTGATTTTTTTGGTTTTCTTTTTCTTTCTCTATGGTTTTATGGGTCATAGATGTTCCTATTCTCCTAGTAGTAGTCCTGTCTACAAGCAGAGTTCAGAGGATCTCTTCTATTCGTGGTTGTCGTTCTCAGCATATTCCTCTATTATCATGCACGGTCTCTTCATCGACAAAGATACTTGTAGCTTTAGTTTAATGATCTCATCAATCCAACATCTGAGACTTCTTTATTCTATTTTCCTATGCAGAGAGGTTAAAACTCGTCCGGGAACAAAGGGCAGAGGCTGCTCGCAAGCGAGAAGGAGAAAAAGCTGGTGAGTATATTTTAATAAACAGACTGAAAATCACTCGTCGGTTCTCTAATACTTCGTGCATTAACCTGATATGCGATCAAATTTCCCAGCCAAAGAGCAGAAGAAGGCCGAAGCCCGCAAATGATCTCCGGAGAGGCAGGCGTGGCATTCATATTAAACGCTGAAATCTGCCATTGATTATGACGGTGGTGGTCGTAATAACTGTTTTATGTGGTATTTCCTATTTCCCATGCTATTAGACCTGTTATTGGATTCAGAGTTCCTAGTTGATGACTGCTCGTGTTCTGTGGATCGTAGACATTATTTAGTATGCTGTCTGGATGTGGTCAGGAAGCTTGTATCTTATTCATCGTAGACATTTATTCAGGCTTGTATCTTAGCTGAGCGCTCATGAAGCTTACTTGAACTAGGGTGGTCGCATTGTAAATTTTGTCAATTATTTTGTATTATTTTTTTTCCTGTAAAATCTTTCGAATCTAGGGTTGTTAGGGATGGCAGCGGGACTGGTCGGAATCGGTTTTAGGTAACCCCAGTTCCGACCCCAAATGCCGATTATGCCCTATCCCTCGATATCCGGCGGGGCAGGCATTTTAGTCCCCATCCTTGCAGTGATCAGGGGTTCTCGTTTTGCCCCGATGCTTCAAATATTTCAAATAGAGGGGAAGCATTTTGATATTAGAAGTACAATATTAAAATTTAGGGTTAGAATTTAAAATGTTCAAAATAACATTGAATATTTGTCTTGGTTTTTAGAATTTTTAGAATTTTATGATGATTTGAGATAGCAGAGATTATCAATTTTAGGGTATTTTTAGGGCAAATTTGGAGAGAATTGTATGGTGTTATATATGGGGCGGATTGAGGCTGGCTCTGATCCACAGTGAGTAGATATCAAAACTGTCTCGTATTTAAAAATATCAATTTCAGTTTTTCAAAACCGTTTCGAAACTTGTCAAATTGTACTTTTCACGCATTAACTGGTTCAGGGTGGTTTGTTGTATCGCGGGACCGGCTAAAATTGCCACCCCTAAGGACTGTTATGTGGGGGCCGACGTCGTGTAGCCTCCTTCACCCTTATAGCTTTAACAAATGTGGAATTTAAGTAAAGAACAAATAAATATATTCTTTTTGATATTTTAATATTAAAAAAACTCTTACACTATAATTAAATCAGTAAAATAAGCTAGCAAGATTTAAATTTACAACGAACATAAACTAACATAAATTTCTGCTTGTCAGATGAAAAGTTGGTAGATGAGAGGTTTTAGATTGAATTTATCATGTTTAAGATATATTTGATAATAGAACAAAAAAAAACTATTTTGATTATATTTATGAAAATGTATTTATAAAAACATTCGAAATTGAAAATATTTTTAATATCAAAATTACACAAATAACAAGGCATCGGGAACAGGTCATGGGCGTCACGATGCCACATAATGGTAACCTCTAAATCTCATTCAACGGCCCCCATTTTCCTATTTTAAAAAAATAAATTCATTTGATTAAAAAAAGAAAAAAAAAAAGAGTAATATCGGGAACAGGTTTGGAAAGTGTACGATTATTTAATTGACATGGCTCATGACATCGGATCAAGATCATATGAGACTCACAAGCTAATTGTTGATAAAGCTGGTAGAAAGAGTAATATTGTTTACACAACAGTGAACCAAAAAACAAACCTTTTTATTGAGATTAGTGAGGGAGGGGCCATACTTTGGTTGTTGATTATTAAATATTTGGTGATGTTACGACATTTGATATGAATTATGAGACAAACAAATGTTTGTGGTTTTTCAATACTTTTACAGATTTCAACCATGAAAGAATAATAATTTCTTTTGAAATGGTATTATTATACAATAAAATGGTTGGTTCTTTCATTTGGTTTTTTGATATCTTTTTGAAATGTCTTGGTGGACGAACTTTTAAAACTGTTTTTATTGATCAATATGCCATAATGGCCAAGGCTCTTATGTAATGTTGTACAAAGTTATTTCTTGAAACTAAGTTTCCAAGTAAAATGTCAGTCAAGATAGAAAGTTTAATGAATGCTATTAAATCATCAGTAATGGTATAATGTGGCCATTCGATAGTTCTAAAGACATCAATGACCAATAAAAATCTTGGAAGACAACGCTGGATGTGTTCGAATTCTAATTTTTCATTGGATATTAGTGGTCGTCATTTTTTTCATATGGCACCATGTAAAGTTAAGTTCTGGATGGGTACATTAGTAATGGGCTAACCTAAAAATGAGAAACGATCCAGATCCATAACGCCGTATTAGCATTTGGACGATCAACACTTGCCGTTGACCGGTCGAAGGCCAATGAGTCAAGAGAAGCCGAAGAACATCACGGCACACTTGGGCGTAAGACAGTCAATGTTTTCGTTGATCAGAATCATGAAAGACGGTCAACACCTCCATTGACCGGAAGAATGACCAGTTGACCGTTTGAAGGCCAGGGCTTAAGTGGGCTAAGTCCAACTTGGCCCACACGACGGTCCTCAACCAGCAACGATCTTCTCCCTTAGTTTCACACTCTTCACGGAAGGAAATCTCTACTATAACGATCATCGGCTGATTCAACGCGCATCCCTAAGAGAAGGCACCTAATTCCTTTCCCTCTTTACTAGAAATCCTAACGGTTGTAGAATACCGAAGGAAAGCAATTAATCCAATGACCATTACTGCCATAAAAGCTCCATGTCAGAAAAGATAGCGAGCCCAACAGAGCGCGGGAATCAAGCTTTTCTACACAATGAAGGCTGTCCAGTACAATGACTATAAAAGGCCATGGAGTCTTCATTCCAAGGCACGCTCTCATTTGCCCACAAAAGCTCACTGTAGAAAAGCTCACACGTTTCAGACTACAAATACTCTCTCTTTCTCTTTTGACCACTATGTTCCCAGTGAACACAGTGTTTAGAGCCAATGCTCCTCACGAGCCAACAAAACCTCTCTCAACGAGAGTACTCACCCATCACAAACACTCTCTACATTTTCTTGCATTCTTTACTTTTACTTTCTTAATTCGAAGGTTGTTTACTGACTTGAGCATCGGAGGGTTTACGGTGGGACAACCTCCAGTTGTCACCTGACCCCTTGTTCATAGTTGTGGCGTGCAGGATCCAGACTCAGTGGACGGAGTCGAGATTCGACGGCCAACTTGATCAAAATTTTTTAAAAATTTGGATCCAGGACGCATCATTGGCGCCGTTTGTAGTAAGCTTACAAAAAGCCAATCACTTTTTTCCACTATCTCTCTCAGTTTTGCCTTTCATCAAACAGAATGGTGAACGCAAAAGTATAAACTAGCGGTCCTGCTAGAGACACGACCACACCCGACCAGGACCAGTCTACTGGTAACTAGGTCACTCTGCTGGTAACCAGGTCAATGGATGGTCAATGGTATGCCAGCACCCTTTTTTCAGAATCTGGCGGAGAACATGAACAGTATGAACAGAAAACTCCAAATGCTCTGCGCCCGCCAGGAGAACATTCAGTAGGGGGCTCCGCCCGTAGCATTTCCTACTTCGGCCTCCAAGGGAGGAGGACGGAAGAAGAAAAAATCAGCCAATAAGACCAAGATGTTAGCCAACACTTAGGCTCTGGAGGCCTCACATGCCCAGAGCCGATCAAGGCTCGAAGGAAGTTTGGGTAGTAGGACTCCGGAGGAGAGTCTCGAACGAAGGAATCCTCGGTACTCCTGGGCAGAGACCAGGCATCAGGCTCAGGAGGGGGCCTTTAGGATAGTTAGATCTGCTGATCGCAGTAGTCAGTCAACTGCTCGCCATGCTAGAGAAAGGACGGAGTTGAGAACCTACCTCAACTCCAAAAGAACTAGTGACGCCATCCCCATGGATTCGCAGGTGGAGAAGATCCTGAAACGCATGTTTAAGGATGATGAACACGCCATGGATCTGGATAGATCTCCCTTCACGGCGTAGATTTAGAACCACCCATGTCGGCCAAGTTTAAGATGCCAACATTTAACTCTTACGATGGGAGTGCTGACCCTATGGATCACCTTAATCATTTTCGCACCTATCTAAGTCTGCAAGGGTTGGAGGATACAACCATGTGTCGCTGCTTTCCTCTTACGTTGAAGGGAGACGCCTGCATCTGGTTCTATTTTCTCCCATCTAGTTTAATTTGGAGCTTCCAAGAGCTCACTGATCTCTTTCTGGCGTAATACGCCTCCAGCCGTCAGGAAGAGAAGTAGCCTTGGCATCTCTCCCATATCAAGCAGAAGTAGGGAGAGAATTCACGAAAGTTCCTAAATCGCTTTGTAGCGGAAGCGAGAAGAATTCTCAGGCTTACAGAAGAAATAAAACTCAACAGTTTCATCTTTACCATAACGTATGGGGACTTTTTTAGACACCTAGCGCATAAAAATTCGTAGATCTTTTGGGAAGCAAAGTATATCACCAGGGCCTACACCATAGCGGAAGAGGCCAACGAGGCTAAGCGTCCCGAGCAGACCGAACAGTTTTGCTCTTTCCTAATTGTAGAAAAAAGGAGGTACAACAGCAATGATCACTCCCACCGGAAGCAATACAGGATTGGAGTGCCAAAATAAAGGGATTACGGGCCGATCAACCTGACACCCCTGACCAGTAACAGTCTTCTCTCATGATTTCACACTATTCACAAAAGGCAATCTCTATAATAACGGTCATCGGCAGATTCAACGAACATCTCTAAGGGAAGGCGCCAGATTCCTTTCCCTGTCTATTGAAAACCCTAACAGTTGTAGAATATAGAAGAAAAGTAATCAATCCAATGACCGTTACTACCATAAAAGCTCCACGCAAAAAAGACAGTGAACCCAACAAAGCACGGGAATCAAGCCTTTTTTTTAACAAGGAAGGCCACCCAGTACAGCAACTATAAAAGGCCATAGAGTCCTCATTCCAAGGAACGCTCTCGTTTGCCCACAAAAGCTATCTGTAGAAAAGCTCATATGCTTCAGACTATAAACGTTCTCTCTTTCTCTTTTTGCCACTATGTTTCCAGCGAATACAGTATTTAGAGCCAACGCTCCTCACGAGCCAACAAAGCTTCTCTCAACGAGAGTACTTACCCATCACAAACACTCTCTACATTTCATTGTATTCTTTACTTTCACTTTCTTAATTCGAAGGTTGTTTATTGACTTAAGCGTCGGAGAATTTATGGTGGAACAACCTCCTGCTGTCACTTAACCTCTTATTCATAATTGTGATGTGCAGGATCCAAACTCAGTGGACGGAGCTGGACTCGGACAACTGACTTGACTCAAATCTATTCAAAATTTAGATTCAGGACACATTATTGGCGTCGTCTATGGGAAGCATACAAAAAGCCAACCACTTTTTTCCACGATCTCTCTCGGTTTAACCTCTCATTAAATAGAATGGTGAACACAAGAGCGCAAGTTAGTGGTCCCGCTAGAAACACGACCACACTCGACTAGGACCACTCTGCAGGTAACCAGGTTAACAGGGTGGTCAACAGTATGCCAACATCCTTTTTCCAGAATTTGGCAGAGAACATGAGCAGCATGAATAGAATACTTCAAATGCTCTGCGCCTAATAGGAGAATATTCAGCAGGGGCTCTACTTGCGGCATGCCCTACTCCGGCCTCCGAGAGAGGAGGATAGAAGAAGAAAAAATCGGCCAAGAAGATCAAGACACTAGCCAGCACTTAGGCTCCGGAAGCCTCACACGCCCAGAGCCTATCAAGGCTCGAAGGACAATTCGGCATTAGGACTCCAAAGGAGAGTCCCGAATGAAGGAATCCTCAATACTCCCGAGCAGAGACCAGGCATCAGGCTCAGGAGGGGGCCTCCAGGATTATTAGATTTGCTGATAGCAATAGTCGGCTGACTGCTCACCAAGTTAGAGAAAGGACAGAGTTGAGAACCTACTTCAACTTCAAAAGAATTGGCAATGTCATTCCCACGGATTTGCGGGTGGAGAAGATCCTGAAACGTGTGTTTAAGGATGATGGGGATCTGGACAGTTCTCCTTTCATGGCGCAGATCTGAAACTGTCTTATGCTGACCAAATTTAAGATGCCAACTCTTGACTCTTACGATGGGAACGCTGACCCTGTGGACCACCTTAATTATTTTTGCACCCATCTGAGTCTACAGGGGTTGGAGGACGCAACCATGTGCCACTACTTTTCTCTTACGCTGAAGGGAGATGCCCGTATCTAGTTCCATCATCTCCCACCTGATTCAATCCGGAGCTTTTGAGAGCTCACTAATCTCTTCCTGGTGCAATACGCCTCTAGCCATCGGAAAGAAAAGTAGCCTTGGCATCTCTCCCATATCAAGCAAAAGTAGGGAGACAATTCGCGGAAGTTCCTGGATCGCTTTGTAGCGGAGGCGAGAAGAATTCCTATGCTCACAGAAGAAATAAAACTCGACAGTTTCATTTCTGCCTTAATGCATGGGGAATTCTTTAAACACTTGGCGCATAAGAATCCGCAAACCTTTTGGTAGGCAAAGTCTATCATCAGGGCCTACACTGCAGCGAAAGAGGCCAACGAGGCTAAACATACCGAGCAGATCAAACAGACTCACTTTTTCTAATTGTGGGAAAAAGGAAGCACAACAGTGGTGATCACTCTCACCGGAAACAGCACAAGACTGGAGTGTTAGAACAAAGGGATTACGGGCCAATCAACATGACACCCCTGATCGACATATGCTCCAACGTCCTCATATAGATCTGTGGGGAGAAGTTCCTTAAGTGGCCAAAACCACTTAAGAAAGAGAAGGGAGGAAATCTAACCAAGTATTGCGATTTCTATCGATCTCCTGGACACTCCACGGAATATTGCAAGACGCTTCAGTGGCAGATCGAGGAGCTCATCCAAAGAGGCCATCTCACCAGATTCATCAGGAACTCTAGGCAAAGTTCTGGTGCCTCGGGAGGGGAAGGACCAGAGCCTTCCCCACCACGGAATTTGGTCGTGGCTAGAGTGGTCAATATGACCACAATCAAGTCGGCCAAGACCCCAGCGGATCAGAAGGAGCAGCAGGCTGGGCGACAGAAATGGCACGTAGAAGACAATATTATTAGTTTTAATGATAATGACCTGAGCCATGTAATCTTCTCCCATGTAGATCCCCTTGTTGTATTTGCATTCGTTTCAAACGGTAGTGTTAACTACCAACTGAAACGTGTTTTTGTTGATAATGAAAGTTTCCGTAATTTGCTTTACCTTGATGTATTTTTAAACTTGGTTTAAAAAAGGTCAATTGAAATCTATCGAAGGCCCACTCTATGGCCTTGACAATGAACCGGTAGCCGTCCAACAAACGATTCAATTGGAGGTCACCCTGGGTACGTACCCGAGAACGGCGAGTCGTACACTCACTTTCTTGGTCATAGACCTACTACCTTCCTAGTATAACGCAATACTCGGCCGCCCATGCCCAATAGCATTTGGAGCCATCATTTCAATACCGCACTTCAAGATGAAATTTCTAACAGTATCCGGTATTAGTAAAGTGTTGGGTGACGAAGTCACTAGGAGGACATGCTATATGTCCCAGATCGCTCTAAGTGGCAGCAGGAGGGCTTGACCATGGAGATGAAGCAACTTTACAACAAGCGCAGTCTAGTGAAGCAACCAATCTAATCCCACTGAATCCAGAGGACTCGAAGAGGTGCGTACAAATCGATAGCTCACTTATCGGGATACTACGCGATGAGCTAGTCACGTTCTTACAACAAAACACTGACCTTTTTGCCCCTCGCTGATATGCCTGGGATTTTGACCAGAGTAATGGTCCACAAGTTAGGCTTTTATTTCGGCCGCAATCCCATCAGGTAAAAGTAGAGGAACCATTCCGCGGAGAAGTTGATCGCCACCCGGGAGGAGGTAAAGAAGCTGCTAGACGCCAGCTTCATCAGAGAAGTTAAGTACCTGGACTGGCTTTCTAACGTCGTCCTCGTAAACAAGAACAACAAAAAATGACGAATGTGCATCGACTTTTGTGACGTTAATAAAGCCTGCCCAAAAGACAGCTTTCCTTTACCTATGATCGACCTGTTGGTGGACTCAACATCCAAACACGAGATGTTGAGCTTCATGGACGTGTACTCAGACTACAACCAGATCCGGATGAGCCTAGAGGATGAGGAGTATACCTTGTTCATGACAGACCAAGGTACCTACTGCTATAAACTCATACTCTTTAGTTTAAAGAATGTGGATTCCACTTACCAGCAGCTTGTGAACAAGATATTCAAGAAGTAGATCAGCCGCAATATGGAGGTGTACGTCGACGATATGGTTGTCAAGAGTAAGACCACCAATGACCTTATTCACAATCTGGCTGAATCCTTCGAGGTGCTTTGTACACATCAAATGAAGCTGAATTCTTCTTAATACATCTTCGGAATATCTCGGAAAAGTTTTTGAATTTCATCGTCTCTCAACAAAGAATTGAGACAAACCCAGAGAAGATCAAGGCTCTCATGGACATGACTCTACCACGAAGTGTCAAAAATGTTCAAAGGCTAACCGGACGATTGACAGCCTTGTCCCATTTTTTTAGCCAAGTTAGGGGATAAGTACCAACCTTTCTTCAAGGCTTTAAGGAGAACAAAAGTAAACAAATTCTCGTGGACTGCAGAATGTCAGGCAGCTTTTGACGAATTAGAATAGTACCTTGCCAATCCGTCGTTGCTAATGTCATCCAAGGATGGAGAAAAGTTATACCTTTACTTAGCAGTGTCGGAGGTAGCTTTCAGCTCTGTCCTTATACGCCAAGACTCGACTCTTTGTGACCAGTCTACTATGTGAGCAAGACGTTGATCGGCGCAGAGACATGTTACCCACACGCAGAGAAGTTTGCCTTGGCACTTGTCTTCTCCGCCCGAAAACTAATGCCTTACTTCTAGGCTCACACATAGTTATTCCAACCGACCATCCTTTGAAGAGTATTCTATAGAAACCTAACATTTTTGGATAGCTGGTTAAGTGGGCTATCGATTTAGGAGAGTTCGATATTGAATTTCGACCAAGGCTAGCTATCAAGGGGTATCTTTTGGCCGACTTCATCGTCGAGACCATGACAATAATTCTTGATGAACAGCCCAATGAGGACGCAGGACTATACGAGGAAGAGCCAGATTGGGTTCTCAACGTAGACAGATTGTCTACAGACTCAAGTAACAGTGCCGGAGTGGTTTTGAGGATCTCTAATGGGTTTGAGGTAAAGTATTCCATTAGACTTGACTTCCCGGGCACCAACAATGTTGTTGAATATGAAGTTCTATTGGCTTGGTTAAGACTAGCTAAAGAGTGCTCAACCAAATGACTGACCGTCTATAGCGACTCTGAGTTGGTCATCAACCAAGTTAATGGGAACTTCGAGGCATGCAACCCTCACTTGGCCAAGGTGTAGGAAGCCAACCGGAGGTTTGACAAGGTGACCCTGGTCCATGTTCCTAGAACTGAGAATTAGAAAGCCGACCAACTTGTTAGGGCAGCGGCGGCCGAAAACCTAAAATAGTACTCGAGAGATATGCGGGAGATTCTGAGCACTCTCATCACAGAAGAACAGGAAGCTATGCGAATATTCGATGCGGAGAATTGGATGACACCATACCAGAGATACCTAGCGAACGAAGCACTACTAGACAATGTGGACAAAGCTAAGTAGGTCAAGAAGACGGCCGACTGGTACACTATAGTCAATGGACGGTTGTATCACTATGGCTACTCGACTCCATACCTTCGGTGCTTAACTCTCTTGAGAAGGAGACTATGTCTTAAGTGAAGTCTACCTTGGGATCTGCAGATCGCATATTGACGATAAAAACCTAGCGTTCAAAATCACGCACCAAGGATATTACTGGCCAACAATGAAAAAAGATGCCCCCAACTTCGTGAAGAATTGTGAAAATTGCCAACTCCACGGTAATCTTTACCATCAATCACCCGCTGAATTGAGGACTCTTTAAGCTCCTTGGCCTTTTGAGTAATGGGGCATCAATATTCTTAACCTGTTTTCCATTGCTACTAGGCAAAGAAAGTTCATCATCGCTGGCATTGAATACTTCACTAAATGGGTTGAAGACGCCCCATTGACCAAGATCACCGAGTACAATGCTTTAGAATTCGTTCGCTATAGCATAATTAGCAAATTTAGCATTCCCGAGGTTATAGTAACTGATAATGAAACCCAATTCTTTGGGAAATACTTCACCAAGTATTACACCAATCTAAGTATCAAATTAATCCACACTTCGGTAGCATACCCACAAGCCAATTGACAGGTGAAGGTCACAAGCCGCATGCTACTCCATTGTCTGAAGACCAAGTTGAAGGATTCAAGGGGCTCCTAGGTCAATGAATTACCTTCCGTCCTGTGGTCTTACCGTACTACTCTAGCAGGTTTGAATGCCTGAAGTGTTTGGCTGGTTGAATGAGTATCATCGGTAGGTTTTACTTGAGAATAGTTGCACATGGAGCCTGCGGCCCTTCTGGTCGCTGGTTGCCTAGATTGTCTAGCGTGTGTTACGGCATTTTGGCCGGTTAATTGGAGGCGATTGGTTGATTGGGATGACTAATAGCTTGTGTCCTTTTGTCATGTTACTTTGGTTTCATGATATGTTCCATACTGCTCGGGGAATACCCTAACATCTGTATTCTCACTCCAAGTTGGTAAAACACTTAGAGTTAGCACACAGATTTTTATAATTACATTTATTTTAATATAAATTTTCTTATTTACCCAAAAAATTTACCGTACAATTCCAAAAGAACCGACTCGCGAGATGCACTTCAGTCTTTACTACTAGACTGAAGCAGTAATTTAGGTTGAGAATGGACTTTCAAGTCTTAGGGTTAAGTCTTTCGACTCATAAGATAACTCTCAGAAAATTCAGGAATACCTAAACTTGTTAGAGTAAGCCCACGATGCTGTCAGACTGCGGACAGCGGCCTACCAATAATGAGTCGTACACTATTACAATAAAAAGGTAAAAGTGTGGCAGTTCGAAATTGGGGACTTGGTTCTATGAAGTATCGAGGTTATAGGCAATACCATCGATCGGAATAAACTTTTTCCAAATTGGGAAGGCCCTTTTCTAGTCTCCGCCATTCTGTAGAATGGAGTATATAAATTTCGAACCCAGAATGGTAAGTTGGTTCCACGGACATGGAACGCGGTCTACCTCAAGCACTACTTCTAGTAGAGGCATAGGTAGGTCATCTATCTGTGTGCTTGTAAATGCGCATGATGTTTATCATTAATAAAAGAATACATTTTTTCTTTCTTATTTACACTGTGTCCTTTTTCTTTTCCATATGCATGTGTGTCTACTTGTAGGGTTATACGATCTAAATTGCCTCTAAGTCGGACAAGTTTTCATCCACTTATAACTAAACTATGGTTATTTAGGCGGCTCATAAGCGGTTGTAACTAAACCCTGGTCATCCAGGTGACCCACGAGCAGTCGTAACTAAACCCTGGTCATACAGGTGGCCTATTAACAGTCAAATTAAACCCTGATTATTCAAACGGCCCACAAGCGGTCATAACTAAACCTTCGTCATCCAGGCGGCCTATTAACGGTCGAACCAAACCTTAGTCATCCAAGTGGCCCATTTGCAGTCAAAATCTTAGGGGGCTTAAACAACACATGTGATAACCGCCTACTCAAGGAGATAGTGTGACAGTTAACGACGATCGACAGGAGCCAAAGCACTCTGTTCAAAAGCCGGCCACCTAAGTTCACACTCGAGCGACGCCACCAAGCGTCTACTCATGAGTAAAGAACAGGCTTGACCTGACAACAGGGTCCACCTTGATATCTTCTACTATACTTAAGTCCATCAGAGAGTGCCACTAATATTTCAACGAAGGCAAACGGCCAACTTGTGTACAATGCACTATGTTGGTCGAACAACGCAACAACAATAATTGAGAAACGGTTACTAAGGCAAAGACGCCGAATATCAGTAAAATGACTATTTTGTTGATTGTGTGCCTTCATAATGACAACATTTTCAAAAATAGGAGTGCAAACTCTACAAGGGAGTGGAGCGCCCAAGAGGAGGCGGCGATGGCCCCTGACCACTCCAAGGTTGTCCCACAAGGTTTTCATGACGCTGGGCAGAACAGTTTGTTAGGTCAAGAAATTCAACTAAAAAATTAGGGTCAATCAGTTGTGCAATACGACGATTAAGGTTGACACATTCCCATACACGTGACCACAGCATCTCAGAGACCTCATGGGGACATATACGAGTTGTTAGCTCATTTTCTAGCGATATCAACTGTCCTGGGAGCTGATCGATGCGCCTCACTGCTCAATCAGCTTCCTCTCTCAGTCAGACATTCTCTTCCTTTAGCCCTGCGTTTTTCTCCTCCAAGCTTGACACCACAATCTGAAGGGCAGCTGTGTCATCCAGATGGTCTGCCTTAAGCAGCTGCATCTCTTCCTCAAGTTAGGTGATCTCTCTATCACGATCAAAGATCACCGAGTCCCTCTGGTGCAGCACCTTGCTAATTACATCAATTACTTTCTTCTCCTGCGAAGACCAAAAATGTTAAGTAACAACAATGGGGAGGAAAACGAGAAGGAAAGTTGTGAAAGTTTACTTGCCAGACTCTACACTCCGTCCTCACTGGCCTGCTCCGAGACCTTGGCCCAAGCGGCGAAGAATTGGAAATAGAAATCTCCTGAGCAGGCTCAAAGTGGCCTCCATTACATGCTCCTCTGGCAACTTCACCGTGATGACCACCGCCTCAATAGGCTCTCCAACAGCTGGCTCCTCTGGCGCAGTATGTGGCTCCAAAATTAGCTCCTGTAACTCATTCTGCAGCTCCACAATTGGCGGCTCAACAGCTGGCTCCAATAGCTCAATCGGCGGCTCGGCAGATGGCTCTCGCAGCTCAGCTCGCTGCTCCTCAGCTAGCTCTAGCATCTCCGTCGGCAGCTCAAAGACCGGCTCCTTTGGCTCATGTTGCGGCTCCGACACTGGCTCTACCAATGCAAGTTGTGCCAAAACAACGGCGCTGCTCGCTCTAGCATGTAACATGGTGTCGTACTCCTTTAGAGCTAACTCAACTTCGACTCCTGAGCGGTCACCCACTCCTGCAAGGCACCCAGCGGCCACGTAATCTGGCCCAGAGGATGACGAAAAAGGCTTCACTATTGCAACCCTCTTTTATTTTGGACTGGTGAGTGCAGGGTTAGAGGAAGGTGCACCGACGTCACCAACGATCATAGCTCCGGCGTTCCTCTTCCTCAGTAAGGCCTCCGGTGGCGGAATCCTAAACTTCTGGACTGGAGAGGGAGGTCCACAACATGCTCTTTTGACTTCCTCTCGAGAAACCAAGTAGTCTCTCCTAGACTTGGTAGCGTTCTCCCTCACAATCTCCAACATCTTTGCCACAGTGGCGATCTTTGCCTTCTTCGATGTCTCAGTGAAGGCCTTCGAAACCTTGCCCTAGGCTCGAGACAAGGGCCACATCTTAGCAACGCGGACGAAGTAAAAGCGATTCTTCCAATTCTTCAGCGAGTCGTAGATGGCTTCATTGATCGAAAGGTCTCTAGGGGACAGAGAAATCCAATTCTCACTCTGTATGAAGAGAAATATCACCATGAAGACATCAACCATCATCATCCGGGAGTGATGGTGCATGAAGATGCATAAAGAGCAAAGATATCGCACGGCATTAGTATGAAGTTGTGTGATAGGCACCTGAAGAGTAGTGAGGATATGGAGTAGTTCCTAAGGAATTGGGAGACGAAGTCCACTCCTCAGATGAGTCTCGTACATAGTGATGCAGCATCGGGAGGAAAAAAAAGCCCTGTCCAGCTCTCCAGGTCTCACCGAAATGATTTTCTGCAGAATGTTAAACTCCATATATAACTCTCTAACCTCACCAGATATAAGTACAGAAGTAATTTTCATTACAGAAGGAGCCATAGGAATGGACGCAAGAAGGAAGATAGTACAACACTCAGAAAAAATTTTCAAGAAGAGAAGTTAAACGAAAGCGGGGGAAATTTAAAAAGTATCAGATGGACAACTTAAAGGAGTGTAAATGCCGGAGAAGGTGAACCGTCTCGCAAACATGCACCCATCATTGCTGGTATGTGTCGCTTCTTGAACGGGTGCAATCAAATCAGATCTTCTGCCGCATTAATTATTGGGATCGCAAATTCACTGCACGCGGACACGTGGCCAACTTTTCAACTGACCAGTCAGCGACATGATGGCACGCCATTTCAACTCCCACTTCCTTAGAAGTTCTCTAGATTTTGGCTTAGACGATCAACAAATTTGGTCAACACTTCTTTAGAGGTTCTCCAAAATTTTACTTAGACGGTTAACAAATCCGATCAACACTTCCATAGAAGTTCTCCAAATTTTGGCTTAGACAGTCAATAAATCTAGTCAACGCCTCTTTCAGCTGTTCTCCGAATTTTGGCCTAGAAGGTCAATGAATTTAGTTAATTCCTCATTTAGCCAATTCTCCAGATTTTGGCCTAGACGGTCAATGAATCCAATCAACACTTTCTTCCGTCAGTTTTTTAGATTTTGGTCTAGACGGTCAACAAATTCGATCAACACTTTTCGTCAGTTCTCTGGATTTTGGCCCAGATGGTCAATGACTCCGGTCAACTCTTCTTAGAAATTCTCCGAATTTTGGCCTAAATGGTCAACGAATCCAGTCAACGATCCTCCAAGCCAATCCTCCGGATCAAGACTTTATGACCAGCAGCTAAACTCAGCACAATCAATAGGATAAAAATCATTGCCAGGCCACCTCAAGTAGGTAACCCAGCCACTCACGTTCCATCTTGAACATACTAGAGGCTAGAGTCCTGGACTACCAGTATGGGGGGCTAGTGATGGGTATGCCAGTAATGGGCTTGCTCAAGTAGGAGGAACGACGCAGATCCACAATGGCCCATTAGCGCCTGGACAATCAACGCTTACCATTGACTGGTCGAAAGGCCAATGAGCCAGGAGAAGCCCAAAAACAGAACGGCCCACTTGGACCCAAGACGGTCAACGCTTCCATTGATTGAAATCATGCAAGACGGTCAACGCCTTCATTGACTTAAAGAATGACCAGTTGACCGTCTGAAGGCCAAGTCTCAATGGGACCAAGCTTTGTTTGGCCGACACAACCATTCTCAACCAGCAATAGTCTTCTCCCCTGGTTTCACATTCTTCACAGAAGGCAATCTCTACTATAACGGTCATTGACAGATTCAACGCGCATCCCTACGGGAAGGTGCCAGATTCTTTTCTCTGTCTGCTGGAAACCCTAGTGATTTCAGAATACAGAAAAAAAATTAATCAATCCAGCGACCGTTACTGAATTAAAAACTCAACGCCAGAAACGACAGCGAGCCCAATAGAGTGCGAGAGTCAAGCCTTTTTGCATAATGAAGGCCACCCAATACAGTGACTATAAAAGGTTATGGAGTCCTCACTCCAAGGCACGATCTCGTTTGCCCACAAAAGCTCTCTGTAGAAAAGTTCACACGCTTTAAACTACAAACGCTCTTTCTCTCTATTTGCCATTACGTTCCTAGTGAACACAGTGTTTAGAGCCACCGCTCCTCATGAGCCAATAAGGCCTCTCTCAATGAGAGCACTTACAAATCACAAACACTCTCTGTATTTTCTTACATACCGTCGTCATCTGACCTCTTATTCGTAGTTATGATGTGTAGGATCCAAATTCAATGGACGAAGTCGGACTCGGACAACCGAATTGACGCGTATCTATTCGAAATTTGGATTCAATACGCATCAATTCTTAATGCATGAAGGGAATCAAGAATTGTCCTTTGTCATGAAAAATAGAAAACAATGGAACTTATGGCGCAGGTGAATACAAACGAAGTTGAAATGGTTTACTTAAAATTGGCATCAAATTATGAAATTTTAAAACTTTGGAAGAAATTAGGAGTAGAAAGAAACAAATTAGATGTATTTTTATTACTTGTTCTACTTCATATTTGCAGAAAAAATGCACCTCGTCATAGTCAGCCTAAAGATAATGATAGTTTCATGTTGTTTGAGAAAAAGATTCAAAGTCTTTAAAATATATTCTAAGGTAAAATTCAATCACAAATACTTAAAGCCTCTGAACTTTGTTCATAAGCAAACCAAATAACTTAATAATTAAAGTAACCGAGGGATGAGGAAATGAAACTTTCAAAATAGGCAAACAAGCTTTAATTCCACAAGTCTGTACCTATATCATTATAAAATTTCGTGCCAATGAATTGTCAAATTAGAGTTACAATGGTGATTGAAAAACACAGTTTAAATAGAAGTTTTGTGTTTGAATGAATATAAAAATCATGAACAGTTGCATGTATGTCAATTGCTGTTGAAGTTAATCCCTATTCTGGTTCACAGTCATGCCTTCAATATTCGCAATATCAGCATAAAAAATAGAATTTGTGGGTTATCTTTGAAGAAGCAAAGGGAAAAATACAGTGAAAAACAAAATTGAAAAGCACACACATACTCATTATTTTCGGCAATACTACTTGTACAAGCATGAAAATTTTTGGAGAGTAATTCTTCGAGGCTGAAACTGTCATTAGACAATTAATTATTATCAAACTGAAATTTTTTTTTACTTACTTCGAACACTGCTGCAAACTCTTTATCTTTTTTCTTTTTAAAAACTCTATCAAAATAACGAAAAAATTCTTTCACATTAAGATTACATTTTCGATGATTTTTTAGATCATTACTAAGAACATTTGCTTAATTGTGTGCTTCTAATTCTCAACAAGAAAATATTTTTTTTTATAAAACATGTTGTCCATTTATATCTTAGATAATATACTCTGTCTACCCTTACTACACCATGCTTTGTGATCAGATATTACCTTAGAATAGAACTTTGAACCATTTTCTCAAACACGACACTATGCTTACATTTATACTGTCAATGGTGAGGTGCGTTTTATTGAAATATTCAGACAAAATGGAACTTATTCTCTCTACCTGCTATAACAATTTAAATATATATTCAAATTTCAACTGTGAAAGCTATGGCAAAGTATAATAAATATATAAATATAAAACAAAATAAGTAATAAACCATATCCATTTTTGTTCTTGTCTGCCTCTGATTTCATTCAAAGTTTCAAAATTTTAGAATCTAATGCAGATTTTATGTAAATTATTTCATTTTTTTTTTAATATTCACATAAGCCGTAAACTTTATTGTTTTTCATTTTTCATAATAAAGGGCCCTCCTAATGGCTTTTGTGCATTGAAAACACAATTTTACAACACATTACATGAAAATTTGACAACCACTAATGCCCAACCAAGGATTAAAATTCGGGCACATCCAAAATAGCTTTTTAATATTATTATCGGTCATCGATGTCTTTAAAAATCGCCAGATGACCGCATCTACGCCATCGCTGATGATTAGTTACATCCGTTGAACTTCCGGTCTTGACCAACATTTTATTTGAACGCTATGTAAAATATGATCGTCTAATATCAATATTGTAGTTCATAACATCATGTAAAAAATTGTAGCAACATGGTTTTGGAAAGTTACTACATACAGCAGTAAATAAGAGTCATGGTTATCACGGCATCTTAATTAATAAAAATAATTTTAGCAACATGCATATTTGTGGCGTTCAAAAAGGTCTCAAATAACCATCATTATTCTGACTACAAACCTTAATGTTGGAACAAGGTGGCGTCCGACTGACCAGTAAGAGAGAGCACACACAGCATAGAGGAAAGAAGAAGAGATAGAGAACACCAAACTTTTACGTAGAAAACACTTCTAAATAAGAAAAAAATCAAGAAACTTTAGTTCACAAATAAATTTCATTATGTAAAATTTGGTTACAAAGCCACACGGCTTACACAGGTACTGGAGACAAAAAATATTGAAAAAAACAGAGTATGAGAAATACAAAGTAAACTCACACTTTATTTTCACTCACTACTCTTCTCTTCACACTCTTTCACTTTTCTCTTACTTGTACTATATTTTTCTTTTTCAGTTTCAATACATATATAGACAAGTTGAGCAACTAACTACTTAATTAGGTGGTTGCGTGCACAGTTGGCGTTCTTCTGCAACAGACGGTGTAAGCTTCTGCAGCAAGCGACACATGCTTCTGCAACAGAATGACTTACAATTTCCAGGAAATGACGTCATTCTTCTCCTTTTGCAGTTGATCCAAACGATTATCAAATCTGAAAAGTCAACGATCTATATTTGCAGAAGACTGCTATCCTGAAGGTTTGTCTTTGGACGGTCAACAACCCGATTGACCAGATTCTACACTTAATCGATCAACGTTTTGTTAACTGGCTGGCCGTCCAACTGAGACTATTCCCGAGCAAGTTACAATCTGCCTTCATCAGAGTCCTCATCCCTCATCAGTGTCCTTGAACCTTAACTTGCTCATAAGTCATCATCTTCAGTCTCAGTCCTTGGACCAGGAACACCTCCGCACGGGAGTGACCCCAACACTTAACAATAATTAGTTTGTGGGTCTCATATGGTCTCAAGCAGACATCATGCACCATGTCAATTAAATGACCGTATGTTTCTGAAACCTTTCTCCGTGTTCTAAGCATGTGACTAGGTTTGATAGGCTCAGGTTTGTGGCCATGTACCTCGACAAAATTTTTGAAAATCATGCCAATTGTTAGGCGTATCAATTCATATTATGACCGTGTACTGGGAAAGTATTAAAGTGGTATATCAAAATTATTTTATAACATGTAATGATCATTTAACTTAAATTTAAAAATAAATAGTATGTATACGGCCAAAATCTTTCCATAGAACAAGCATTTTCTAAATAAATCACTTAGTGCTCAATTTCGTATGCCTACACAAGGTTCAAGCTTCAAAAGTCGGCCAAACAGATTATACAAACTAGTGTTTCTCTGCCATATGTGAACTTATACGATCAAATTATATATGTTTTGCTTTACAAGATTAGATGTCATATGTGAATTTATACCGATCAACTTTATGTGCAAAATGTAAGTTGTCATATAAAAATGAGGAACTGCTGAATGTAAAATGTCGTCAAAATATACAACAAAATGTACGAATCAAAGTCTAAACAAGAACAAATGTTATTCCATTCCTTTAAAAACAACTAAATAACAAAATATACAATAAAAAATCTTTCGGAACACGAACAAGATCATAATAAATATTGAAACATTTACTATTTCATGCATGATATCATGCATGAACAAATGTTATCATGCATGTTGCATGATGAGTTGATGAAATTTAAACTGAAAAGCAATCACGCATGAATTTTCTCTCTGAAATCGACTCTATCGCAGTCGTTCGCCTTATTTTTCTCCCATGCAGTTGTTCGCTGTTTGGAAACTTTACCCTCTCCTTCGTCTTTTCTTCTCCCTTTAGGTTTGAATCTTCTTTCCCATCCTCTTTTCGGTAATCGTAACTCTTCCTTTAATATCAAAAAGAGGAGCCATCTGATTGAAACAAAAGTAATGGCCGCGATCAAGTCGTACTTTTTTTAAATTTCAATCGTTCAATGGAATTGTAAATCCAACGGCAAGCAACTATCTGTCCATATTAAAATGCGGCAGCCGTTGGATGATATTTTCATCCAACGGCTGTATACCAATTTTTTAAAATTAAATAATATTACTTTCAAAAAATGACATTGGTTAGATGAGAGACTCGGGAGAGCTCTTTCTTTTA